>PVIY010008053.1:0-79051 GCA_004026745.1 Myrmecophaga tridactyla
TCTTTTCTTTCTTTTGGGGGGGTGGGGGTGGGGAGATCTTTTTTATATTCCTGCAGTGATCAAAGTTTAGTTTCTTAGTGAGATATATTAGAGCTTTCTATTATTTTCTAATTCTTAGACAGCAGAATGGAATTTACACCTTAAAAAGGAAGCTTCATTCGGTTCATGCTGACACATGGTACTACTCAGGAAGCAGAAGTCAACTAGTCCTCTGATTGCATCACAGACAAGCAAGCACAGAGAAAATGTGCTTTATAATCAACGATTCCTAATTAACTCCACCCGCTGAAACTAACAAAATCTTGAAATATTCTTAGAACACTTTCCTTTTAAATGTGGAAGAAATAAAGATACTGCTAAATGTATAAGCATCGGAGTCCATCTGTTTGGATAAGCCTTTGAATATATCATTTCAATTTTACTGATTAATTGATTAGTTTCTACCCTCAGAACATTTTTTCTAGATTTTTCTTTTGGGGAACACCTGATCCACTTCTGAGTACAAGACGGCTTTCATACCTATTCTTTATTGAATAATACTGAACCACCAACAGTATCAAAGCAAAAGCATTTCATCAATAATGTTGAAGAAGATAAATAAGATCACAGATCTTAATGATTAAAGGAAATAAAGCAAATGAGATAAAGCACATAGAAGTAATATTTATAAAGTAGGATAATGTGAGGGGAAGAAAAACTACCATATCAGAAAAAGTCATCTTATATTTTTATTTTATATTGAAGAATACATAAATTATACCTACCTTTAATTTTATGTAAACTGTGCAAAAAAAAATTTAGGGCCACTCATCATTTAGAAGTAACTGTAAGAAAAATACACACATGGAATACACAATCTTCGTAGAAAATGGTTTCTCCACTATCCCAGTCCTCAGCTCTCAAATCTTGGAGTTATCCTTGACTTCCTCTTTCATATCTCACATACAATCCATTAACAGTATCAGTTCTACCTTCAAAATGTATCCAGACTATGACTACTTCTCTCCACTTCCACCGCCGTCATCTCCTATAAATCATCAACTCTCTCCGGCCAAAACAACCTCCGCTTTTCTCTCCCTGCTTCCAACCTCGCTCCCCTATCTATGATCTACTCTCTACTCCAAAGTCAGATCATTTAAAAAAGTAAATCAAATCCTCTCACTCTAGTGTTCCAAACCTTTCAATAACATTGTCATTTCTTACTTTTCAAATAAAGTAGGTTTATTTATGTATAAAAAAAATAGCCCTCCAATAATTTCAAATCTCATCCAAAATTAAAGGTAAAGTCCTTTTAAACTGCCTGACGAGACTAGCTCCTTTGCCCTATCCCTCCGTCTTCACTTTCTCTAGTTTCTCCTTTAATGCGTACATTCTGGCACTGGTCTCCTCACTATCCCTTAAGTGTGGAAAATGTTTCCTTTAGATATTCGCACGGTTTATTTCCTTACTTCCTCCAGGACCTGGTTTAAATGGCTCCTCTCCTATAAGGTCTTGCAAATTCACCCTATTTATAATTGCAACCTTCCTTCTCTAGGGCTCCCTAAAGGCCTTCTCAGCTCTATTTTTCTCCACGGCCCTGATCTTTAACATAGGAAATATTTTACCTATTGTCTATCTCCCTCTTCAAGAATGTAAAATCCCACAGAGGCAGGGACTTAAGTCTGTTTTGTCATTAATGTATTACCAATGACTAGAGCACTGTCTGGCACATAACAGGCAGTCAAAAAAATAGTTAAATGAAGTAAACATAGCATTTAGCCAATGGGGATCTTTTTATTTTTATTTTTATTTTTTAAATACCAAAAAAACATGTAACAAATGCAACCATTGCTATTTTGATCATTCCATTCTACATATATAATCAGTAATTCACAATGTCATCACATAGTTGCATGTTTATCATCATGATCATTTCTTAGGACATTTGTATCAATTCAGGAAAAGAAATAAAAAGACAACTGAAAAAAATTCATACACATCATACCCCCCCCTCCCCCTCACTGATCACCACCATTTCAATCTAAATTTATTTTAACATTTGTTCCCCCTATTATTCATCTTTATTCCATATGTTTTACTCGTCTGTTGACAAAGTAGATAAAAGGAGCATCAGACACAAGGTTTTCACAATCACACAGTCACTGTGAAAGCTATATCATTATACAATCATCTTCAAGAAACATGGCTACTGGAACACAGCTCCACATTTTCAGGCACTTCCCTCCATCCTCTCCATTACATCTTGGATAACAAGGTGATATCTACTTAATGCGTAAGAATAACCTCCAGGATAACCTCTCGACTCTGTTTGGAATCTCTCAGCCATTGACACTGTCTCATTTCACTCTTCCCCCTTTTGATCGAGAAGGTTTTCTCACTCCCTTGATGCTGGGTCTCAGCTCATTCTAGAGTTTTTCTCAATCCCCTGATGCTGCGTCTCAGCTCATTCTAGGATTTCTTTCATTTTAATTTGGAGTCAAAGGCCATAGTTTATTCAGTTCCTGGCATTAAACCTGGGTAGTTCTAAGAGCATCTGCAAAATCCACCAAAATAAACTGCAAGTCTAAAAACTCCTTTGAGTAAACTTAAAAAAGAGAATTTCAAAGCTTGTTTTAAAACGAGCATAATTAGTTAAGGATTCTGTAATGTAAGTTTTAATAAGAATATGCATTCTTAAAAGAAGTAATACAATCTACACTAAAATATAAAATTACTTCATAAAACAGCATATAGGAACTCTCATATTTTCTATGCTAAAGGCATAAACCAAAAAAAAAAAAAAACCTCTCAATCACAATTTTGTTTTTTTCTCTATGGCTCTTTCTACACAGTTAGGCTAATGCAGAATAATATATAAGCTAAAATAAATAAAACAGAAACCAACTCATACACAGTCATGTAAGGTACATACTGAGAAAAATGCAAACATAATCAACTCACCTCTAATCTTAGCATAGTTTTGACCTACTTAAAACTGACACCAGTTTAGTTATTGCTTCTCTTTCAAAAAGTCAGAAAGTATCATTTTAGAAATAGATCTCACCATATAAATATTAATTATAATTTTAAATATATTTTACATTATAAACCACAATAAAGAAAGCACTATTTATTACCATATTAGTTAATGTGGTCTTATATTAGTGAAATAGTATCCACTTCCCAATTTCTATCTCAGGAAGTGTTTTGTGGGGAAAGAAAGAGAAGAGCTACCTATTATATCTTACATTATTTTAGAGGCAAGCAGTTCAGAGTTTTCCAGAGAGCTAGAATGAACTGTAAATTTCTAATTCTCTCTCAAGCAACCAGAGTAGACTCAAATGAAACAGTAAATGTAGACTTCCAGGCACTTTAAATGCACCAATAGTCCTTCTTTACATATCAGTGTATTTTTTTATCCAATGGTCTCTTCTGTCAAAGCCCTAGAAAACACCTCCAGTGTTTAGCATCGATTCTAAAACTCTATTCAAGATTCCAGGGTTAGGAACAAATGTAGTCGTGGGTGACGACAGCTATTCTGAGATGTTCTCTGCCAAAGGGGCAATGATGCAAGGCCACAGAGAAGGCTTATTTATCAAAAACTGTAAAATGGCAAATGTACAATTCTGCTTATTTGTTTGGGGACAGAAATAGACATGAAGACAAACACCCAAAATTAACAAATTTAATTGTTTTAGAAAGATACATTTTTTAGACAGTGATAAATTTCCACAAATCTATGCAATATTTAATTAAATATATGTCTGCTTTGGTGGAATGCTAGGCATTTTGAGGATATGATATAGCTATGTTTATAACTTTCATCACTCCAAAATAAGTCATAATTTTAAGTTTAGTAGGGGTTCCTAGTTTCTAATTTATTTTTCTTAAAGAAGTTGAGTTTTAACTACTTAATTTCTGTATTTCCTTCAGTAAGAACATTTTTACTAAAATTAAATACTTAGATCTTACCAAAAAAGATGAAAGTAAAAATTTACAAGTATTTTACATTAATTTCCAATGATTAAAAATTTGCCAAACCCATAACAAATTACTAACTTCCTATGTGGTTTTAATTTCATACCACAATCTAATCTTTTCATTGCACATCCTATTACTGGAAAACTTATCTAAGCATTTCTTCAGTAATTCTACCAAACAGTTTTATTCCTCCTGATATGATTTCTTCAACTATTTATCAAAAATAATCAGAATTATTTTATGTACTGTGACATTTTCCATTCATTCACTGAAGTTAGGAAAAAAGTCAATAAAAGAACTTGGAATTATATAAAATTATAAAAACTGTCTTTTATAGTAATTTTAAAATTCCAAAAATATCTTAAATATGGGGCAAAAGCAGGCACCAGAAAAAAAAGTTCTATTTTGTATTTTAAGAGTCCATAGTGAATATGTAAACAGCAGGTGACAAGGATGACACATTATATAGCTGCCTTGTCCTCCTAAACTGCTAGTGAAATGAAAATCAGTATAACCTTTCTGGAAGGTATTTTTTCAATACATAAAAGAGTTTTAAATATTTATATACTTTGACCAAGTAATCTCTGTCCTAGAATTCTATACTAAGGAGCTAGAAATGTGGGTAAGGATTCATATACAGCAATGTTTATTGTAAAATTACCTATAATACACAACAATGAATAAATCAACATTGATTATATGTAGTAGCTAAAAATATGGATTTTTAAAGCTAGACAGATCTGGTTTAGCTATTTACTGCATGCATTTATTAGGAATCTAAAGATGTAAATAATAGAAACCAAATTGAATTACCTTATGTTTACAAAAAAAAAAAGAAAGGATATACGGTGGTGTGATGGTGGCTCAGTGGCAAAATTCTCACCTGCCATGCCAGAGACCCAGGTTCGATTCCCAGTGTCTGCCCTTGCAAAAAATATATATATATATTTATATATATATATATATATAGCCCAGCCTCTCCAGAACATAAGATAGTTCCATCTCGCTACCCTATATTAATGATAGAGTCTTCCAATATGAAAAATTTAGAATTGCCATAGCCCAAACACCCCTATGTTTAGGATGGAAAGATCGAAGGAAATGGTGGAATTATATAGAGAAAACAGGATTAAACAAATGAATATGAATGCTGAATCATTAAGTTGGTATCTCTTTTAGTCTCCATATTTTAAAGCAGTTAGAAGTAAAAACCTAAAATTGTGGAATTGTAACCCATGTCAAACTCTGAAATATGTTCTACAACTAATTGTGGTACTGTGCTTTGAAATTTATAGCTTTTTTAATATGCTATTTTCCACCAAAAAAAAAGGAAAAAAAGTTGATTATGATGATAAAAAAATATTTAAGCCCTCTGGCCTCCTTTATTCTGGAGGAGCTAGAAGGAAAAATCTGAGAGGACTGTATGGTAGCCCATGACAAACTCAGGGGTCTCTCCTATAACTACTTGTTGAATAGTGTTTTGAAAACTATTGCTCTTTTATTTCTTTGCTTTGTATATATGTTATACTATACAATAAAAAAAGTTAAAAATCAAGAAAAAAAAAAGAAAAGAAAGGAGATAGTGTGTATCACAGAACCCTAATGTAGAATGATGCTGCTTCCAGAAGAAACTAGAACTGTAAACTGGATGGCCATAGGACTGTCTCTTACCTCTATTTCTTTCTACATATCTGCTGCATTTTCACTTTTCTGCAGACCAGCTTCTCTGCTCTTCAATCCATACGTTAGATGAAGGCTTCTGAATTTACTTCCTCAATGAGGAAACTAACCCAGACTCCGTACCTGTTCTCAGTTCCTAAGGGACAAGCTCACGCAGAGAACATACGGCTGCCTTACGGTGAGGGAGCTTTTGGAGGGCTGTGGGCTGGGCAGAATCCCTAAAAGATGTCTACTTCTTCAGTCGTGGGACCATGGATTAGTTACATACTCTCTTTTGCTCCTCAGTTTCCTCATCCATAAATGAGGAGTATCATTTACAGTAATATGAAACCTAGAGTAATGAAAAATGTGTTCTTGGAATATTTACTGATGTGAAAATTTATGTGACAACATTAAATTAAGAAAATAATAAACTCATGCAATATTACCCCAAGTGTTTTCAAATTATAAGAAAACACAATAAAATGTTAACGCCCTTTATTTTCCAAGTCTTCCCTAAGTTTCAGCACTTATCTTGCCTGTCCTCTTAGAAGCACGTAACAATGTTAACTACTTTCCTTTTCTACAACCACCCTCTCTCTTTCTTTCAATTTTAGTTTCTCTTTCTAGTATATCCTTTTTTATGATCTTGTCCAACCCACGGCTTTCTCTTCTGAAAACTTCCCCACCTGGCATAGCAGAATGGCCCTAGAGACATGTTCACACTGTACTGACCCTGCTTCCTCGGCCAAAGCTAACTGTGGCCCACAGGCAGCAAATCCATTGGCTGGGCTGAAACAATCAGATTCTTTTCCTAAATAATCTGATAAGGTCAGAAATAAATAAAATCAGTCCCTGGTATGTGCCCGAACCTGGAAAATATGTAGAACTAGGGATGAGGAAGACATGTACATACCAAAGCAGAGAGAGAGAGAGAGAGAGAGGAGAAAGAAGCAGAAATGAGAGACCATTCGATACCAAGAAACAAAGATGTGGGTGGGCCATGGGGACGCAGTGGCAGAGTTCTCGCCTGCCATGACAGAGACCCAGGTTCGATTCCCGGTGCCTGCCCTTAAAAAAAAAAAAAAAGAAACAAAGATGAACATCATGCCTTAGTGTGACAGCACTCCAGAGTCTGGCTCCAATTTGTCAGATGATCCTCCTAAAACACTAACGTGATCTCTTTGAGGAAACAGGCCAGCTTGTTGTGTTCACCCTGATGGCTGCAGGGCCAATCATGGTACCTAAGCCTAGTTCTCACTAGAAACTAAAAAATTATATTTGTTGAATTGAATGCTACTATCTGGATTAAAGCTTTTTAGTCAACAAGAAAAAGATATAAGATGTATAATTGCAAAAGAAGAAATATACTTGTCATTATTCTTGGTTGACATGATTTTCTCAGTAGAGAAGATACAAGAATATACATAAAAATTATTAAATTAATGAGTTTTAAATGGTTGTTGTATATGTGTCAATGTAAAAATTCAAGTGCTTTTCTACATTCTAGCTATAAAAAGTTAGAACATTTGAGTTTTAACAATATATCATTAAAAGAGGAATGAAAACTATAAATAGATGAACTGTTTCTTAAAACAGTGTGCCAGTTTGAAAGGATGTATGTACCCTAGGAAAGCCATGTTTTATTCCTAATTCCATTTTGTAAAGCCAGCCATTTCTTCTAATCCCTATTTAGTACTGTATGCGTAAAACTTTAATTAGATCATCTCCCTGGAGATGTGACTCAATCAAGAGTGGTTGTTAAACTGGATTAGGCAGAGGCGTGTCTCCACCCATTTGGGTGGGTCTTGATTACTTTACTGGAATCCTATAAAAGAGAGGTTCGGAGAGAACTGGGCATGACAGAGCCACAAGAAAGCCACAACACAGAACGCCGCAGAACCACGAAGCAGAGTCCACCAGCCAGCGATTTTTGGAGATAGAGAAGGAAAACACCTCCCAGGGAGCTGGAGAGAAAGCAAGCAGATGACGCTGTGTCTGCCACCTGCCTTTCCTACTGAGAGAGAAGCCCTGTGTTTACCATGTGCCTTTCCACTTGAGGGGGAAACCCTGAACTTCATGGGCCTTCTTGAATCAAGGTATCTTTTCCTGGATGCCTTAGATTGGACATTTCTAGAGACTTATTTTGATTGGGACATTTCCACAGCCTAAAAACTGTTAACCTGCAAATTATTAAATTCCCCTTTTTGAAAGCCATTCCATTTCTGGTATACTGCATTCTGGCAGCTAGCAAACTAGAACAAACAGTAACTAGAAATAAATATAACAAAAGAAATGCCTGACCTGTATGGAGAAAATTATAAAGCTTTGTTGAAAGACACTTAAGCAAATCTAAATAAAATAAATAAGTACACTGACCATATTCATAGATAAGAAGATTCAATACTATAATGCTATCAACTCTTTCCAAATCAATTTATAATTCCTGAAAATTAAAGAACTGATTCTAAATGCATTCGCCACATGCCTTTCTGTATTTGTCTATAAACCAATTTGCCTTACTAGGTTTCAAGATTCACTTTAAACCAATTAAAGAAATTAAGATATCTGTACCTGTGTTAGTACAGAGATAAAGAGACCAATGAAACGGAATGGAGAACTCAGAATCAGACACAGAGATGACAAAGATGACATTGCAGACAAGCAGAAAAAGAAAAAATTGTTTTGATATGGTATTTCTTGGTATTGAATGGTCTCTCGTTTCTGCTTCTTTCTTCTCTCTCTCTCTCTGCTTTGGTATGCACATATCTTCCTCATCCCTAGTTCTACATATTTTCCAGGTTCGGGCACATACCAGGGACTGACTTTAGTTCTTTCTGAACTTACCAAATTATTTAGAAAAAGAATCTGATCCAAAAATAGCTAAGACACTCTTGAAGAACATGGCAGGGAATTTTTAAAGAAATTAAGATATCTGTACCTGTGTTACTACAGAGATAAAGAGACCAATGAAACAGTATGCAGAACTCAGAATCAGACACAGAGATGACAAAGGTGACATTATAGACAAGCAGAAAAAGGAAAAATTGTTTTGAAATGGTATTCAATCAATTAATTATCTATATGGAAAAATAACATGCCATTCAAATCCCAGAACATGTACAAAATTAACTAAAGGTGGATTAAAGACTTAAATGTGAAAGTATACCTTATCTTTCCAACTGAAAAATATGTCAAAAGGATTTTTCTTCTGGAACCAGATAAACTAAATCTAAAGTACATATAGAAAAATAAACAAGTAAGAAGAACAACGATAATGCTGGAAAAAATTATATATAAAGCTAAAAGAAATATGATACTATAGAACTTATCCTTATCAGACATATAAATTATAAGTCAAAATATATAAATAGACCCAAATATGTACTTATTCTTAATATATCATAAAAGTGGCAGTTTGGGTAAATAGGAGAAAACAGATTGTTCAACAAATGGTACTATTGGGAAATAAACTGGATACCTTCCTCAAAACAAGAGGTTTTCAAAGATCTAAGCATTAAAATATGAAACTATAAAACCAGTATAAGGGGGTACACGGGTAGTTCAGTGGTCAGAATCCCTGCCTTCCACGCAGGAGACGTGGGTTCGATTCCTGGACCATGCACCCCCCAAAAAAACAAAGCAAAACCAGTATAAGAAACCCTGGCACCCTTTTGTTGCTCAGATGTGGCCTCTCTCTCTATGCCAACTTGGCAAGTGAACTCGCTGCCCTCCCTCCCTGCGTGAGACATGACTCCCACGGGTGTAAACCTTCCTGGCAACATGACACAGAACTCCTGGGATGAGCCAGGACCCGGCATTAAGGGATTGAAAAAGCCTTCCTGACCAAAAGGGGGAAGAGAGAAATGAGACCAAAAAAAAAGTTTCAGTGGCTGAGAGATTTCAAACAGAGTGGAGAGGTTATCCTGGAGGTTATTCTCATGCACTATATAGACATCCCTTTTTAGTTTATGGTGTATTGGAGTGGCTGGAGGGAACTGCCTGAAAATGTAGAGCTGTGTTCCAGTAGCCATGTTTCTTGAAGAAGACTGTATAATGATATAGCTTTCACAATGTGACTGTGTGATTGTGAAAACCTTGTGTCTGATGCTCTTTTTATCTAGGGTATGGACAGATGAGTAAAAAATGTGGATTAAAAAAATCAGTAAGAGGGGACGAAGGTTAAAATAAATTGGATAGATAGAAATACTAGTGATCAATGAGATGGAGGGGTAAGGGGTATGGTATGTATGAGTTTTTTCTTTTTATTTCTTTTTCTGGAGTAATGCAAAAGTTCTAAAAAATGATCACGATGATGAATACACAACTATGTGATGATATTGTGAGCCACTTACTATATACCATGTATGGAATGTTTGTATGTTAAGATTTATCAATAAAAATACTTTAAAAATATGAAAGAAAAGAAACTGAGAAACCACGAAAGAAAAGAGTGACACATTAAAAGGAAAAAATTTCTGCTTGGCAGAAAATATCATAAAATCAGAAAAGAAAAAACAACTTAGGAAAGCATATTTCCCAATCATCCCACATTAAAAAGGATAATTTCAACACAAGAAAAATGGCCTCAAAAAAACAGTAAGTAACCCACATGAAAACGTATGCTCACAAAAACACCTGTACATGAGTGTTCATAGTGGCATTATTATTAATAGCCAAAAATCAGAAACAACTCAAATATCCATTAACTGATGAAGACTACAATGGACTATTTTCATGACTAAAAAGGAATAGTGCACCAGTACATACTACAACATGGATGAACCTTAAAAGCATTATTCTCAGTGAAAGAAGCCAGTCACGGTAGATGATATATTGTATCACCCCATTTATATGAAATGTCTAGATAGTCAGATTTATAGAGATATAAAGCAGATTCGCAGTTGCTGAGTGCTGCCTAGGGGTAGAGAAGAAATGGGGACTGATTTTTATGGGTATGAGTTTTACTTGAGGGTGATGAAAATGTCCTAAACTTAATTGTAGTGATGGTTGCACAATTGCGTGAATATACTAAAATCTTTTGTGGAGCAAGCTGTGATATGGTACATCATGGGAAGGCAGGGTCAGGCTCAACAGAGACTCACAGCAAATGATAACTTTATTATTTACACAGCGCAAAAGGTTCAAAAGAGCAGAGGCAAAGATCCCACCGTGGCTGGTCCCCCAGGAAGGCCAACTGCTCTGGTCAGGATAGATGGACGGCAGCTCTGCATATCCGCATCACGCTGGAGATGAGGGACAGCTATACTGCCCAAGGACTGGGATTTTATACACTCCAGGGGAGGGGCCCTGCCAATGAGCAATCTTTGCGCCCTGGGTAGCAGCCAGGGCTGGTAAAGATTTAACCTTCCCTGGCTGCTTGTGGTCTTTCCAGAAACAGAAACATACTGAAAAGCGGCATACAAACAGGGACCGATGCAGACATACCAAACACCTACATGCAAACACACAAGACTGGGAACACAGTTAACACCTACACACAAACAAGCAAGATCGAAAATGGTGGGTGGTAGGAGATGCCTGCTCAAGTGTGTCTGAAACTTCCCTAATAACATGGAAATAATACACTTTAAATGGGTAAATTGTATGGAATGTGAATTATAAATCAATAAGCTATTATACAGTAAACAAAAATTAACAAAAAACACAGAAGAGATTATTTGTTTCTGCTCATAAAGGACTAATTACTGTAAGAACAGCCCCTCAACTGTAAACAACCAGAAAACTAGACAAATTACAAATTATTAAAACACCTATTTATAGATATCGGTCACAGACAGATTTGTGAGAAAAGGGAAACAAATGAGGTGAGCACTATGTATGCCCCAGTCGCAGCATACACATAAGATTCAAAGATTTAAGGAGAGACAGACAGACAGACACACACACATACACATACTAGAGTTGCCGGAGTTTAGCCCAAACAGCTAAAGGAAAACACAGAAAATGAACTGAAGGAAGGAAAACAATAAATGAACAAAAGGAGAATCTCAATAAAGACATGAATATTATAAAAAGGAATCAAACAGAAATACTAGAGTTGAAGACCAAATAACTGAAGAGAAAAATTCTCTAGAGAGTTTCACAGCAGACTGCCAGAAAAAACAACCAGTGAACTGAAATCTTAGACAATTAAAACTTCTCAGATATTGTAAAGGTTCCTAGATTGCAAGCGCTTACAGCTGTCACATCTATTTGGCAGTGGTAACAGTTATTTCTAAATTCTGAGATGCAGAGCTCTTTGTGTACAGCCTGGTTATTCCCTGGAACTTTGGGTATCTGTGTCTCACAAAAAATGAAGAAAAAATGTTGATAATAAAAAGAAGGAAAAATATGGGGATAAAAACATATTTAAGCCTTCTAGCCTCCTATATTCTGGAGTAGCTAGGGGGAAAAAATCTGAGAGGATCATATGGTAGCCCAAGACAAACTCTGGGATCTGTCCTGTAACCACTTGTTGAAGAGTGCTTTGAAAACTATTGCTCTTTTATTTCTTTGCTTTGTATATGTTACACTGTACAAGGAAAAAAAGAGTATTTGCAAAGTCTCCTTGAGGGCCTGGGGGAAAAGCTGGAAAAATTAAACTTCCCCACCTGGGGAAGGCCTGATGCTCTTGCAAGCATTGAGGTCTGCCAAGCTGACAAGCCAGGACCACAGTCTTGGGGTTAGCACTCATGAAACTTATTCCTGCAAAGGAGAAGCTAAGCCTACTCATGACTATGCCTAAGAGCTGCCCCCAGAGAACTTCTTTTATTGCTCAGATATGGTGTCCCTCTCTCTCTAAGACAACTCTGCAGGTGAACTCACTGCCCTCCCCCACTCCCCTAGGGGAGTCCCTGGCAATGTGGGACCTGACTCCCAAGAATGAGCCTCGCCCTGGCATTAAGAAACCGAGAAAACCTTCTTGACTCAAGGGGAAAGAGAAATGAAATACAATAGTTTCAGAGGCTGAGAGATTTAAAATAGAGTCAAGAGGTCACTTTGGAGGTTATTCTTATACAATATATAGATAACCCTTTTCAGTTTTTGGTGTAGTGGAATAGCTAGAAGGAAATGCCTGAAACTGCTGAACTGTAAACCAATAGCCTGGTTCTTGAAGATGACTGTATAACTACAGAGCTTTTAAAGTGTGGCCACGTGACAGTGAAAACCTTGTGACCGACACTCCCTTTACCCAGTGTATGGACAGATGAGTAAGAAAATAAAGACAGAAATAAATAAGTAATAGTAGGGGATAGGGAGTATGAGTTGTTTTGGGTGTTTTTTTTTTATTTTATTCTTTTTCTTGGACTAATGAAAATGTTCAATAATCAACTGTGATGATGAATGCACAGCCATATAATGATACTGTGAACCACTAATTATACACTTCTAATGATTATGGTATGAATATTTATCAATAAAATTGAATTTAAAAAACTACTCAGAAGGAAGAACAAAAGAAAAAAGAACGAAGAAAAGTGAACAGAATAAAAAATGTGAACAGAGGCTAAAAGAACCGTGGAACACTCACATGTGCTAATAACACAACACTATGGCAGTCCCAGAGGAGAACAAGGAGAGAAAGGATCAGAAGGAATATCCAAAGAAATAACGGCAGAAAATTTCCCAGATTTAACAAAGGATATGAATACATGCATTCAAGAAGGTCAACAAACCCCAAACATGATCAACTCTAAAAGAAACACATTCAGACATGTTATAGAAGAACTGTCGAATACCAAAGAAAAAGAGAGTATTGTGAAAGCTGCTAGAGAGAATCAATGTGTCATAAGGTAGACTCGTCAGAAACCAGAGAGGCAAGAGGGAAGTGGAATGAAATATTTAAAGTGCTGAAGGAAAACAACTGCCAATAGAGAATTTTATATTCAGGAACAACATCTTTCAAAAATGAAGGCGAGATTAAGACATTACCATACAAACAAAAGCTTATTCAAACATCGCTCTATAAGTAATGCAAAGGGTGTTCTTCAGATTGAAAGAAAAGAATACCAGACAAGTACTGAAGTGGCATTAAGAAATAAAGACTTCCAGCAAAAGTAACCTTATGAGTAATTTTAAACGCCAGTATTGTTGTATTATATTTTTTGGTATATAACTCCACTTTTAACTTCTTACAGGTTCTAAAATGCAAATGTATAAAAAAGCAAAGATAAATCTATGTATAAATGTATACAATGTCTAAAGATACAACTTGTAACAAGTACAACAAAAGGTAAGGGGACAGAGAGTTATGGGAACACAGTTTGTGTATGCTATGGAAATTAATTTGGTATCAAAACAGATATGATTGCTACAGATTTAGGACATTACATTCCAGCTCCCTGGTTACCAGAAAAAAATACCTGAAAAATACACACAGAAGGTAATGAGAAATGGATCACTTCAAAAAAAAATCAAATAAATATGAAAGTAGGCATTAATGGAGGAACTGAAGAACTAAAAATGCATAAGACTTACAGTGATCAAGTAGTAAAATCTCCAGCCAAAATGTGAGATCTACAGAATGGATAAAAAAGCATGATCTAAATATATGCTGTCTGTAAGAGATTCACCTCAGATTCAAAGATACAACTAGGTTGAAAGTGAAGGGATGGAAAAATATATACCATGTAAACAGTAACCAAACTAGAGCTGGGATAACTATATTAATGTCAGATAAAGTGGACTTCAAGTTAAAAATTATTATGAGTGACTAAGAAGGTCACTTATATACTGATAAAGGGGTCAATTCAACAAGAAGACACAAAGATTATAAATTTATATGAACCTAATGGCAGAGTTCCAAAATATATGAAATACTGACAGATTTCAAGAGAGAAAGAGATGGATCTACATTAATAGGAGACATCAATTCACCACTTACAATAATGGGTCAAACTCCACACAGAAGATCAATAAGGAAATTGAAAACTTTAATGAGACTATGAACTAACAGACATATATACAGAACACTTCACCAAACAGGAGCAGAACACACATTCCCCTAGTGCACATGGGTCATGCTCCAGAATAAATTATATGCTAGGTCACTAAACAAGTCTCAGTAAACTAAAAAAAAAAAACATTAAAATCATACAATATATCTTCTCTGATCACAACAGAATGAAGTTAGAAATTAAAGAGAGGGAGAACTAGAAAACGCACACATATGTGGAACTTAGACAACATGCTTTTAAATAACCATTGGGTCAAAGAGGAACTCAGAGGGAAATTATGTCAAGGCAAATGAAAACGAAAATACGACATAAAAATTATGGAATACAGCAAAGGCAGTAGTGAGAGGAAAACTTAAAGCTCTAAATGCTTACATTAAAACAGAAAAAAGACCTCAAATCAGAGATCTAACTTCACAACTGGAGGATGTAGAAAAAGTAGAGCAAATTAAGCCAAATGTGAACAGAAGGAAGGAAATAACAAAGATTACAGAAGAGATAAATAAAATAGAGGATAAAATGATCATAAAGAGAGGCGATAAAATAAAAAAACTGGATCATTGAGGTAAAGCTAAGCCTTTCTATAATTATGTCTAAGAGTCACCTCCAGAGGGCCTGTTTTATTGCTCAGATGTGGCTTCTCTTTCTCTAGGCCAAACTCTGCAGATAAACTCACTGCCCTCCCCACTATGTGGAACATGACTTCCAGGGACCTAAGTCTCCCTGGAAACATGGGACATGACTCTCAGGGATGAGCCTGGTCCTGGCACTGTGGGATTGACAGTGCCTTCTTGGTCAAAAAGGGGTTAAAGAAATACAACAAAATAAGGTTTCAAAGGCTAAGAATTTTCAAATTGAGTTGAAAAGTCATTCTGGAAGTTACTCTTATGCAAGCTTCAGCCAGATATTGCAAATTGTCACAGTACGCCAAGCCCCAACCAACAATTCTCCTGAAAACCCTAAAGAATACCCTGGGCTAAGACGCCACAAGTTTCATGCACCAAGTTTATTTTTTCAGAAACTTAAAATCTCAAGATTATTCCTATCTCAGATAAGCCCTAAAACCCAGAGATATCAGGATCTCCGAGAACATTAACCAGGCGTATCCCTTCACCCCACAATGTCAGTACCCCTTTCCAGCATGAAGAAGTTAGGATGGTTATTGCCCCACACCTCTGAAGACTGAGAGATCAACCAAATGAGGGGGAGCACTTGCAACAGAGAAGTTAGGATTTAACAAATGATCATGACTACTGCATCATTACAAAGATATTTCTTTTTAGCTTCTAGTGTCTTAGAAATTAGAAATTGTATTAGAATTGCTGAACTGCAAATGAGTAGCCTTAATATTTGATAATGACTGTATAACTACATAGCTTTTATGTTGTGACTGTGTGATTGTAAAACCATTGTGACTCATACTCTTCTGTCCAGTCTACGGTTAGATGAGTAAAATAATACAGATATGCATGGGAAAAAATGTAGAACATAGGGTACACAGAAAGAGAGAGAGACAATGGTACATGAACCTCATCTGTTGCTGATTACACCTGCAGTCGGCTAGGAGGCATGCCTGCTGCAATGAATGATGTTTGACTTAATTGGCGGGTACTTAAATGAGAGAGCTCAACGTAGCACAGCCCAAGCAGCTCAGCATTCCTCATCTCAGCACTCGCAGCTCAGCCCAGGCCTTTGGAGATGTAGAAACGAATCACCCTGGGGAAAGTTGTTGGAACCCAGAGTCCTGGAGAGAAGGCCAGCAGAGATCACCCTGTGCCTTCCCACGTAAGAAAGAACCTCAGTTGAAAGCTGCCTTTCCTCTGAAGAACTATACATTTTCAACTAAATAAATCCCCTTTTGGAAAAGCCAATCCATCTCTGAGTGTTGCATTCAGCAGCTAGCAAACTAGAACACATATGGAATACAATATATCAGAAATTGAATGGCTTTTAAAATGGGGAATTCATTAAGTTACAAGTTTACAGTGCTAACTCTGTGAAAATGTCCAAATTAATGCAAGGCTACAGAAGTGTCTAATCTAAGGCATCCAGGGAAAGCTACCTTGGTTTAAGAAGGCCAATGATGTTCAAGATTTCTCTTTCAACTGGAAAGAAAGGCACACGGTAAACATGGTGATGTCTGCTGGCTTTCTCTCCAGGATTCTTGTTTCATGATGCTCCCCCAAGGGCATTTTGCTTCTTTATCTGCAAAGGTCTCTTGCTGTGCAGGCTCTCATGGCTCTTTCCAAAATGGTTCCCTCTTAAAGGGCTCCAGTAAGCAACTCCACCTTGAATGGGTAGAGACACATCTCCATGGAAACCATCAAAAGTTACCACCCACACCTGGGTGGGTCACATCTCCACGAATAATCAAAAAGATCCCACCCAGCAATACTGAATGAGGATTAAAGAACCTGGCATTTCTGGGATACACCACAGATTCAAAATGGCACAACATAAAATGGACTACTGTTCAGCCATTAAAAGGAATGAAGTTTTCCTGCTTGCTACATATGGATGAACCTTGAAGACATGATGTTGAATGAAATAAGCCAGACACAAAAGTACAAATATCATATGATCTCACATGTATGAAATAATTAGAATATGCAACTTAAAAGAGTCAGAAAGTGGAATTCAGATTACCAAGGACCAGATGGGGCTGGAGAATGGGAGTTAATGCTTAATTGATATGGAGTTCTCATTTGGCATAATGGAAAAGTTATGGTAATTGATGGTGGTACAACATTGTGAACATAATTAATACCACTGAATTGTATGTATGAATGCGGATAAAATGAGAAAGTTTAGGTTGCATAAAATTTAACATCATAAAATTTAAAATCATATGAACATATGCAAGGATATAAAGAAAAACAGTAACATAATGAGCCAAGAAATGGAAGATTAAAAAAAGACTCAAATGGAACTTCTAGATATGAAATATACAGTATCTGAAATTATATCCCATCCCACTTGAGATTCCCAGATTACCAGTATAGAAGGACAGATTAGTGGCCTTGGATTCAGAGCACGAGGTACTACTGAAAACGAAATAAAGACAGCAAAATCACTGGAAAAAATTAAAAATGAACAGAGGTTTAGTGACCTGTGAGTGACTAGTGTTAACCAGACTAACACTTGTGATGTTGGATTCCTAGAAGGAGAGCATGAGGGGTATGGAAACAGAAAAAATGCATATTTCTATAAATAATGCTGAACATCTTTTAAATTGAAAGAGAACTATAAACCAGCTCCAAGAAGATCGATGAACCCCAAGCAGAAGAAAACCACCTCAAGGTATATCTTTTCAACTTGCTCAAAACTAGTGACACAGGAAACTAGTGACAGAGGAAATCTTAAAAGCAGCCAGAAGAAACAAGGCATATTACATACAGAGCATTACAGATCAGAATTACACCAGGCTTCTCATTCAAAACTATGGAAGTTAAAGACAATGGAGCAACAATATTTAAAGTTCTGAAAGGGGGTAAAAAACCTGTCTTGCAAGCCTAGAATTCTATATCCTATATAAATATTTTTCAAAAATGAAGGCAAAATGCTTTGCTTGGGGGGAAGAAAGCTAAGAGAAAAATTAACTGCCAGCAGGCCTATACTACAAAAAAAAAAAAAAAAAAAAAAAAAAAAAAAAAAAAAAAAAAAAAAAAAAAAAAAAAAAAAAAAAAAAAAAATTAAAAAAAAAAAAAAAAAAAAAAAAAAAAAAAAAAAAAAAAAAGGAAAAAGAAGTTTGTTAGAAGAAAAATTATACCAGGACCAAAACAATCTATTAGACCACTCCACATTATATATTGCAATAATATACAAAAATAATGGCAGTGCAATATGAGTTTTATAATGTATACAGACCTATATAGTATATCTGACAAAACCACAAAAAATAGGCGACGTGAGAATAGAAGACACGTTCTTACGTTATATTTACAGCAGTATACTACTGGAAGGTATTGCCACCTCTAAGAAAATCATCATAACACACACATACACACACACAAACCAAAGAGGCATAGTTTTAAAAATCTGTAAGTAAAATACCAAACAATCTAATAGAAAAATGTAGAGAAAGGGTTTGAATAGTTAGTTCACAGCAAAGGAAAGACAAAGGATGGATAAACTTACGTAAAGCTGTTCAGCCTTACTGATAAGAGAAATCCAAATTAATACAATGTTAAATTATTTTTCACTTACCAGATTGGCAAAAAATCAAGCCATCTGATTACATTAATGAGCGTGTAGGAAATGAGGTGCCCTCATATATTGCTGGAGGAATGTAAATTCAGATAATCTTCAGGGGTAATTTTATGTTATCTGTTAAACTTCAAATACATATGCTTTGACACAGCAACGTGTTCAAATGTATACATAGCTGATCCTCACTATTTATGGATTCAGGATTTGCCAATTCCTCTACTTGTTAAAATTTATTTGTAATCCCACATCAAATATTCAAACCATTCAAAATCAATATTTGCGGCGCTTTTCCGGGCATTTGAGGACATGCCCAGAACAGCAAAAAATCTGAGTCACCTGACAAGCATGCTTCCAGCTGAGGTCGACCGAGATGAAGCTCTGTCTTCTTGTTTTTGCTCTCATACTGTAAACAACTGTCTTTTTCACAGTATATTTAATGCCACGTTTTTCTCATTTATGTGCTTTTCGTTGGTCACTTCACCGTTTAAAATGGCTCACAAGCAGAGTGCTGAAGTGCTGTCTAGTGTTCCTAAGTGCAAGAAGACTGTGATGTGTCTTACTGAGAAAATACATGATTTTTTCAAACACGAGTTATAGTGGCCATGATTTCAGTATCAATGACTCAACAGCTTACTTAACGAGTTCCAACTACCTGACTCCAAATGAAACTTTGGTTAAACTTGCTTAAATTTGTTTTCAGGGGTTTTGTTTAATTGTTGCTCTAAATTTCCTGAAAGCAATGATACTGTCTCTAGATGGTGTTAAAAGGGAGGCAGTGTCCAAAAGGCTGGTGAAACGGAGAATTTCCTAGGGAAAAACTGTATACAAATTTTAGGAGGAAACAAAAAATATAAGGTGTCTTTAAAGAGAAACACATGTAACATAAGGTTATGTATTGACAGGGTTAATCAGAGGCTAGTCAGAACCTAACCCTCTATTTTCCCCAGGAGTAATGGTTCAGTATTTGCTAACTTAGGGTTGGTGGTAACTTTACAAAATAAGAAGAATTGACCGTATATGGGAATAGTTAAGTGTATTAGGAAAAGACTGAAATCCTAGGTTCCTAGAATAACCAACATATTAAATAAAGTGTGTTACATTGATATATTGGAACATTATGAAAATGTGAAAAAAATAGTTAAATCTCTGTCTCTATTATATGGAATGTGCTCATAAGGAGAGGCAACATAATACAGTAAAACAGTACCATTTTTGGAGCCAAACTCCAAAGCTTAGGTTTGAATCCAGACCCTGGAGGGAGAGTCCATGTTGAATAGGTTAGCCCGCTGGCTCCGAACCCAGGCTCTCTCATGCACTTGTTGGGGTCTTGGGTAGGCAACTTAACCTTGCTTTGCCTCAGTTTTCATTTCATTTTATTTTATTTTATTTTATTGGTAAAGCAATGATAACACTCACAGGACTTTATGTGGATTAAAATAGGTAAGTCACATAAGGCATTTAAAACAAGCACACAATTTATATTACTTAATTGTCAGCTAAGAGAAAAGGAAAATCTCCACAATATATTTCTAAGGGAAAAAAGTAAGGTCCCAAAGGGTACATAGTACATGATCAATTGCGTGAAAAGTAAAGCATACAAACAAATGTCTATAAAAGTAAAGCCTATCTCTGGGAGGCTAAACAAGAAACTTGCAACAATGATTCCTTCTGGGAAAAAGACCTGGGTAGCTGTGTAGCACAGAATGAGGAGAAATGTATCCTCCTCTTCATATTTTTATGTAAATTTTGCACCATTACCTATTCAAATAAATAAATGCAATTAATTTTAAATAAAAAATTAGTAACAGGCATTTATATAATCAGGAAAATGTTCATTTCAAATTATCTTGTTAGGTAAAAAAATAAATCAAGCAGCAAATCAATTAGTTTTTTAAATAAACTTCTTTTCTTCTCATCTGAATTGCCATAATGATCAATTTTCCTTGGCTCATGAGGCATGTTCCGGTCTTCTGTCATTTTGGGGACCTATTTTTTTTAACTCTTATTTTTCGTCTTTCTACCTTCAACCTATTCATGATCACACAGATATCTTCCTTTAATATTTTATTTTGGTAGGATATCTTATGTGCTTTTCTTTTCCAAAGCTGTTATTATGTTTAATGAATTTCATTTATATTTGTATTTGGAACACATAGGAAAAGAAAGGTTGACCAAATCAGCATTTACTTTCCAGTAACATCTTAATATCTTTTCAAAATATGAATATTTGTGGATATTGCATATATATACACACACACGTATATACACATTTCATTTTCTCAAGGGCATATAAATATAAATGTATATTTCTCTAATCATACATTTGCATATGTACCTGATATACATTTAATCACAGTATAGAAATGATTCTATCAAAAGTCCTACCTATTGTTTAAACGGTACATGTTGCTGTGAGTGTGATTTGGAACATTGTGTGTGAGCGCCCGGGTCAGTGAGTCTGGGCTGAATCCATCCTCTGTCACAGAGGAGGTTAGCTGCCCTTCCTGTGCCTCAGTTTCCTCATCCTGTGAACTGATATTCACAGCAGAATCAAACAATGAGGTGTTTTACAGCCAACTAAATGAAGCAGCAGGTATATAACATTTGGAACAATGTCTGACCCATAGTAAGTGCTTAATAAATGTTACTAGTAAGGATGACTACCGTTATTCAATAATAATCATTATCATTGTAAAAAGCAGTGAAAGCATGTGGACAAGTTGGGAATGGATTTGGCTAATTTTTTTTTTTTTATGTTGCTATATCTTTTAGTCTCCAGTGTTTTTTTTTCTTTTTTTATTAATTTTTAAATTTTTAAAAAATATATAACAAACTAATATAAACATTCTTAACTTATGATCATTTCATTCTACATAAATAATCAGTAATTCACAATATCATCACATACTTGCATATTCATCATCATGACCATTTCTTAGAACATTTGCATTAATTAAGAAAAAGAAATAAAAAGATAACAGAAAAAAATTCATACATACCATACCCCTTAGTCCTCCCTTTCATTGGTCACTAGCATTTCAATCTAAATTTATTTTAACATTTGTTCTCCCTATTATTTGTTTTTATTCCATATGTTTTACTCGTCTGTTGATAAGGTAGATAAAAGGAGCATCAGACTCAAGGTTTTCACAGTCACACAGTCACATTGTGAAAGCTATATCATTATACAGTCATCTTCAAGAAACATGGCTACTGGAACACAGCTCTACATTTTCAGGCAGTTCCCTCCAGCCTCTCCGCTACATCTTGACTAACAAGGTGATATCTACTTAATGCATAAGAATAAACTCCAGGATAACCTCTCAACTCTGTTTGGAATCGCTCAGCCATTGACACTTTATTTTGTCTCATTTCACTCTTCCCCCTTTTGGTCGACAAGGTTTTCTCAATCCCTTGATGCTGAGTCTCAGCTCATTCTAGGATTTCTGTCCCACATTGCCAGGAAGGTCCACACCCCTGGGAGTTATGTCCCACGTAGACAGGGGGAGGGTGGTGAGTTTGCTTGTTGTGTTGGCTGGAGAGAGAGGCCACATCTGAGCAACAGAAGAGGTTCTCTTGGGGGTAACTCTTGGGCCTAATTTTAAGTAGGCTTAGCCTATCCTTTGTGGGGTTAAGTTTCATATGAACAAACCCCAAGATTAGGGGCTCAGCTTATAGCTTTGGTTATTTCCCCTGCTTGTGAGAATATCAAGAATTCAACTTGGGGAAGTTGAATTTTCCCCCTTTCTCACCATTCCCCAAAGGGGACTTTGCAAATACTTTTTTATTCACTGTTCAAATCACTCTGGGATTTATCGGGGCATCACTCTGGACAAACCAACAAAATCTTATGTCCTACTCAAGGTTCCATGTACTTATGGTCTCCAATTAAGCTGTCTACATAAGTTATATTAGGAAATGCACTAATCAAAACATAAATTTTGTACCAAATAAACATTTTTCACTTTAGTCTCACACATAAGTTAAAGTTTTAAAATATTAATTATGTTCTATTTTCAACACCCTGCAGTGATGATATTCCTTTGTTCTTCCTCATGCAAAAACATTTTTTAAATTTGTACATTTACTCACTACCATTATACACTCTAGGCATTCCTAGATTATACCATCTCAGTCTTTATTGTCTATCTTTCTTTCTGATTTCATTTGTGCCCCCAGCCCTCCTCCCTCTAGCATTCTCACATGCAGCTTCAGTGTTTTAACATAATTGTATTACAGTTAGGTAGTATTGTGCTGTCCATTTCTGAATTCTTACAATCAGTCCTGTTCCAGAATCTGTATCCCTTCAGCTCCAATTACCCAATATCTTACCCTATTTCTATTTCCTGAGGTCTCTGTTACCAATGAAATTCTCCAAGTTTATTCACTAGTGTCAGTTCATATCAGTGAGACCATACAGTATTTGTCCTTTTGTTTCTGGCTAATCTCACTCAGCATTATGTCCTTAAAGTCCATCCATGTTGTTACATACTTCATAACTTTATTCTGTCTTACAGCTGCATAATATTCCATCCTATGTATATACCACAGTTTGTTTAGCTACTCATCTGTTGACGGACATTTTGGCTGTTTCTATCTCTTTGCAATTGTAAATAATGCTGCTATAAACATTGGTGTGCAAATGTCCATTTGTGTCCTTGCCCTCGTATCCTCTGAGTAGATACCTAGCAATGGTATTGCTGGGTCATATGGCAATTCTATATTCAGCTTCCTGAGGAACCACCAAACTGCCTTCCACAGTGGCTGTACCATTTGACATTCCCACCAACAGTGAATAAGTGTGCCTCTTTCTCCATATCCTCTCCAGCACGGCATTCTCGTGGGTGTGAGATGATATCTCATTGTGGTTTTGATTTGCATTTCCCTAACAGCCAGGGAAGTTGAACATCTTTTCATGTGTCTTTTGGCCGTTTGTATTTCCTCTTCTGAGAAGTGTCTGTTCAAGTCTTTTGCCTATTCTCTAATTGGGTTGTCTGTCTTTCTGTTATTGAGTTGCACAATCTCTTTACATATTCTGGATATTAGACCTTTATCTGATATATTGTTTCCAAATATTGTCTCCCATTGTATAGGCTGTCTTTTTACTTTCTTGACAAAGTTCTTTGATGCAGAAGAGTATTTAATTTTGAGGAGTTCCCATTTATTTATTTATTTCTTCAATGCTCTTGCTTTGGGTGTAAGGTCTAGGAAACCGCCTCCTATTACAAGATTTATAAGATATTTCCCTACATTTTCTTTTAACGGTTTTATGGTCTTAGATCTAACGTTTAGGTCTTTGATCCATTTTGAGTTAACTTTTGTATAGGGTGTGAGATATGGATCCTCTTTCATTCTTTTGCATGTGGTTATCCAGTTCTCTAGACACCATTTATTGAAGAGACTGTTCTGTCCCAGGTGAGTTGGCTTGACTGCCTTATCAAAGATCAATTGTCCATAGATGAGACGGTCTATATCTGAACACTCATTCGATTCCATTGGTTAGTATATCTATCTTTATGCCAGTATCATGCTGTTTTGATCACTGTAGTTTCATAATACTTACAAAAAAAGTCTAATTTTTAAAAAATGAAAGTTGCCTAAAACCTTCTTAACCAATCATTAAATTAAGGAAATCATTAGAACTGATTATATACCATATTATTTTAAAAATAAGAATTTTTATTTCCAGAAAGAACATGCAAATGTCATACAAAAGGAGTATTTTGTTTTTTATTTTAGATTTTTCCTCGAGGACTATTTTTCTTAACATTGGTGCTCTTTATTATTTTTCACAAGTCAAGCTACAAAAAAAAATCCAACTAATAGTATAAGAACAATAATTACTATCTAGCCAATGGATCTCAAGTTATTTAATCCCCGGGGAAATGCCATAACATTTTCACTCTTATATTCTCCATAAAAATGTTTTCAAATTCTTCCAATATCAAATAACTGCTTGGTGCTGTATTGTTCCAATCTCCCTTTTTGTCTTATACCTTAAAAAGACTGAAAGATTGGGACTAGAAGAGAGCTGAGACAGCAATCTTGGACAAATATAAATATATTCTAAGGCTCGAGAGTTAATTTTACTGGAAGAGGTTGAGGAATGTACATTTCTTCCTAAAAACCTTTGGGAGAAACTGCTCTAGTAAAACACAATGCTTGTCTATCTCTCAAGGGTCAGAATATCTTTGGGAGCCAGGTACAGACATCTGTCCTTTCACAAGTCCTCAGGTAGTTTTTTGCTACCTTGTCATTTTAAGAACTGAGGAATAATGAAACAGAAAGGGTTAATAAAAAAAGGCTGTGTGGTAAGAGGCAAATCTGGAGCCAATTTCAAGTAGGGAAGAACACTGAGTGGTGGAGAATGAATTAGATACAGCAAGCCCAAAAAGGATGGCATGCGAGCTAACTGGGTTCAGAAAGATGCTCAGTGACCTCGGCATACAGAAGTAACATTCTTGTCAGGGTGAGCGACAGAGGCAGGCAGAGGGGCTGGATGGTCACGCTAAAGAGCTGCTAATTAAAAAACACCAGGCCTCCGTTGTTTTCATTCTTACCCCGTTTCTAAAATTTTTTCATTAGCACTCTGGAAATACAAGTAAGCGCTTTTAGCAAATATAAAACACCACTGACTTCAAGAAAGGAAGATACTTTTGTTTTCAACTGATGACGAAGAAAACAAAAGTAAAGAAATGTAAAAGTCATTTTGGTTTACAAAAGTAAAGAAGTATAAAAGTCATTTTGGTTTACATACTGGATTATTACTGTTAATTATAAAGACAAAACTTCCATCTAAGGCAGCCTTTATTTCAAAACAGCTAACCAAAAAGTAAACAATTATTCAAATATATAAGTGTTATGGATAAAAAAAGATGCAAAATAAAACATGTAAGCTAATTTTAGGTTAATTCTAATGTAATTGGTCAGTTTCCACAACTGTGACAGTGTGAAACTTGATTTACAAAGTCCTATTTAGCTCAAATCGTAAAATTGTAAAATTGTATGGTATATAAGTCCCTCAAACTTTGTATTAAACATACCAGGTTGTTCAAAAACTATAATTTAAGCTTACTCTGATAGTTCAAATAACCTGAAATGTTAGAATACTGATAGCTGTATCCTGTAAACAATTAGGCAGTACTGTTTTCAAACTTCCTGTTTAGCATATGCTTTGAATAAGTGAAGAGCAAAAATAACTATTTTTCTCTTACTCGGCCTGCTAATATTAACAGCATGAAACATAGCTACTCTCTGAAGAGGAGTTAGTTATAAAAGGCCCTACAGTTATAAAAGGCCCTGAGTGTCTCAGGAAAACAAGAAACATCACTAGATGATCAGTAATTATCGTGCCAAGTGTAATTCACTGACGATCTCAAATTCTGAAATAATTAAAAATTTTGAAACAGGCGGCACTACTTTATAATCTGAATATCACTGTATATCTCCCTGGAAAAACTTGCTATCGTACTCTTCCCTAGTAATTCTGCCACTTTTACTATGTACATTATATACTTTCCATTTTACAGTAAGAGAAATATACTATATAGAAATACCCACGGGGACAAGATCTTATCTATACTGACATTTAATCTGGGATAAGGAAGCTTATCATAATGTAGTTTTACACAGAATGTGAATTTCTGAAGACAAGATCATTTCGTGCAGTAATGCACAACGGAAGAATGCTTCCTGACAAAGATTCTCCATAGCTTTGCACTTCATTGGTAAATTAAGGGACTGAACTGCAGGACCAATAAATATCTTTACAACCCAAACGACAGATAAAGCAAGCACAACAGTTTAAGACTAAACTGCTTAAATATGAAAGCGAATTAGTTTTAAAACCTTAGTAACACTTATGGACCATGGAAAACTGAAAAATGGGAGGCCAAAAGAAGTAGTCAAAACATAAAACACTTGTAAAAACTCATCCTTGATTGTCAGAAAGACCCTGCTGACACAGCTGCCATTTTTACACATTTACAAGTCTGATCAAAAGCCCTATCTTTAAGAATAATTTTAAACTCATGCGTTTTTTTCCAGTCAATGCAAGCATACTAGCAGTAGGTCAACAACTGATACTACAGAGAGCAATCAGAAGATAAATTTTATGTCTACCAGCAAATTAGCAACGATACCCCTTAAAAGGAGGCCCCAGAGTGGAGGCAGCCTGTGCTCAATGAACTCCCATAAAGGGCGGCTTTCATTTAACAACAATGGCTTCACTGCCTGGAGCAAGGTCACTCCGAAATAAACTCAGGCTTTACACAGTAAGGGAATGACTGTATCTGTATCTGATAACAGTGTATACACTGTTGGGATGGCAGTGTACACTGCAGAGAAAACAGCCCTGGTGACCTAAGGATTGGTTATAGGGAAAAGTCACTTCCACCGCGCATCACAGGAGTGAAAAGTTTCAAAACTCAACGAAAGACCAACAATCATATAGTATTCTGCGCAAGGGGTTTCCTTTGGGTCCTAAGAAAGGCACTGCTGTCTAAAACACAGTTTGACGGCTTTGCTTCGACAGTCTGATGGGTTTTCCCTGGTCCTTTAACTTCTAAAAACCCATAAAGGGCCTGTCTGTGGGCACCGCGGAGAGAAAGGTTTCGGAGGGGGACGTCCAGATTAAAATAAGCGCGGAGGGCACGGCAAATTCCGAGCTTCTGGGAACCCACCCGCCGCCCGGGCATCTCTGACGACCACCAGGCCGAGCGCGCGGAGAGGGACCCTTACCTGCCAGCGGCCGTACGTCAGCAGGACCATGGAGATGGGGATGGCGGTGCCCGACATGGCGTGGGTGGACGGCATGCTGTACTCGGAGTTGTAGAAGACCTCCAACTTGACCACAGGAGGCGAGGCGGGCCGCGGCCAGCGGATGATGTCCTTGGTGCACTGGCCCAGGTACATGACCAGCACCCAGATGACCACGAGCCTCCGGCCCACCACGGGGTCCAGGTTCCAGACCCAGAAGGGGAAGAAAGTGATGTAAAAGAGCTCGTTGCCCAGCTCCGTGCCGAAGCAGAACAGGTAGTAGAGCGGCCAGTTGCTCACGCCGGCCAGCTCGCCCTCCTCGCCGGTCAGCGAGTTGCGGCGCAGCGCGGCCGCCCCCCGCCGCGGGCCCGGGCCCGGCTCGGCCGCCAGCCCGTTGGGCACGCCGTTGCGGGCGCCGCCGCCCGGCTTGGCCAGCCGACCGCGGCCGCCCCCCGGCGGCTGGGGGTCCCCGGGCGGCCCGGGCCGCCGCCCCCGCCGCCGGCGCTCTGCGGGGAGAGTCGCGTCCGCCTCTCGCTCATCCTCCGCCGGGGCGGCGGCCGCGGCGGGGCGGCCCGGCAGCGCGTCCACCCCGCACAGCCGCTGGAAGCCGGCCACCCGCCGCGGGTCCTGCAGCCGGGCCGCCAGCCCGGCCAGGAGCGGCCTCAGCGACATGGTACCGCGGCGCGGGCCGACCCACGGCGGCGGGACGGCGACCGCGGGGCGGGCTCCCGGCGCTCCTCCCCGGCCTTCCCGCGCGCGGAGCACCGACACCGGCACCGGCTCCGACGCCGACGCCCTGCGCGATCCGCTCCGCCGCGCGGGGTGACGGCGCCGCAGGCCGCAGGGCCCCGCGCGCACTCGCCCTCCGCGCGCCCCCGCCCCGCGCGCCCCTCCCTCGCCGCGCGCCCCTCCCTCGCCGCGCGCGCCCGCCAGGCGCCGGCGCGCGCCCGGCCCGCTCCTTCCCGGCTGCGGGCGGCGGGGGCGCGGCCCGGACCGGAGCCTGGGGGCCGAGGACCGCGGGATCCTCCCCGTGACGGCCCGGGCATCGCCCGCTTCCCTGCGGGACGGTGACTCGGAGGCTTCCCCGCCCTCGAGCCAGCTTCGGCGCTGCCGGGGCCGTGAACCCGGACGTCCTGCTGGCCCGGAACGCAGCGGCGGCTTCCGAGAGCGGAGCGCGGCCGCCTCCGGGAAGGGTCGGCCCGAGGGCTGGCAACGACCGGAGGCCGCGTGCCCGCGGACACGGGTGGGCAGGCTGCACGTGGACACCGAGACGCAGCGAGGGTGTATGGCTGCCTGGGGAAACCAGCAGCCGGAGTACACGGAGGGAAATCACTCACCTGCGCTCAGCCTCCTGCCTCAGGGATCACATACTCTCATATAAGTTAAGGGGTCAGGCAGTCTAGATTTACACGGAGCATTTTCTTTTAATAAATTCTCCTAACTAGAGAATTTGCACAGAAGAAATGTGATTGCTGGCGTGAACGAGATATGTAGATTTTTTAATTTGATAGGGCTTGGTTTCGAGACTTCCCTATCTTACAAGTTGCAGTCTTGACTCTAAGGGAAGAACTCTGATAGTTGGTATTAGAAGGTCTCTGAATTTCATGAGTCCAGGAAGTTATTTTTAATAAGGTGAATGTCTATAATTAAAGGATTTGAACTACTTCCAAGAAACAGGCAGGAAAATCCCCCTACCTTTAGTCATTAGCAATATTTCCACTTCTTGGGAAGGATTACTCTCCCTCTTCAGGTCCACTTACTAGGCTGTGGTCATAGAAAGATGATAGCTCATTATCCTGCCCTTCAGGAGTTCAGCAGTAAAGGGGAGACAGAGCCAGACGGACCCCTCTAAGAGGAAACCGTGTGACCGGCAGTCAAGAGGAGCAAGTTTTTTCTAGGGACGGCAAGATAGGTGTTAAAAGGTGACATCCTGTGGCACTGGAATTAATTAAAAAGCTAGATATGAACAAGTGGAGAAGGCCACTTTAGGAAAGAAGAAATAGGACAGGGCATGGGAACGTGCAGAGATGTATTTGGTAAACAATAGTCTGTAGAATACAGAGTAGATAGCATAAGTGGTTGGAAAAGGAATTAGAAACGGAGACTAGGACCAGATGGAAAAGCCTTGAATGCTGCCCTAGGGATTTTATTTTGTGTGCAGAAGGGAGCCACAAAAGGCATTTAAACTAGGGAGTGATTCCATCAAAACTGTGTCTTTAGAGAACTGGAAAGGAAGTCAGAGATGAATTGCCAGGTGTCAGAAACCAAAGGCCAGGTAAATAAAAGAAGATTGCAGAAACTGGGCGAGACAGAATGAAGGCCAGAGTAGGACTGTTACTGGACAAAGGCAGTTGATTCTTATGCCCGATAAGGTCAAATGACCAATTCCTGAGATACCAGGTTTCAAAGAGAGAAAAAGTTTATTACTAGGCACATAACAGGAGATCATGTGGCCTGTCGGTAATTTTGATAGTTTTATGAGAGTAAAAGATGGGCAGATAATGAGCGCAGATGATGTAATTAGGGTGATCTGATTATTGAGCATGCACAGATTGATTGCACACTTAGTCACAGAACAAATGTAAGAGAATGGCGGCCTCACTGTGATGATGGGCATGATTTTTAGTGTTATAATGAGGTCTAGGTGACTTGTAGGTTAAAGTCTGAGCTACTGCGCATGTCAGGCAGGCCCACTTTATTAGATCCAGTCTCAGTTATCAAGATAACTTTGGACTTGGGTGACTTCTGGGCTGACCCAAGACCCTTCCTTAATAAACATTAGAGGCTGTCTTTAGTGATTACAAGATTTTAAAGTTGAAAAACTGGATAAATGGGTGCAAATGAAGGTTGGTCATAAGGTTTTTACAATCACGGGGCAGACGAGAGAGGCTATACAATCATTATCAGAGATCCAGACCGCTAGGTTACAATTTAGAGATTTCATGTATCTCCCTCTGTCTACTCCAGTATATCAGAATGCAGAAAGAAATATCTGTAGAATGATTCAGTAATTAAAATCATCCCTTAAATCCTAATTTCTCAGTTACAGGACTGGGGTTTGAAGATTGGGAAAAAGGGGATAGATATGAATGAGATTTTGGAACGAAGAAAAAGTTAAAGCATTTCATTTGAACTCATGTCTGCAATCAGGTACATCCCTGATGGGAACACACTGAGGCATTTCCCTTTTAGCAAGGATGACAATACTAGTCTAAATATGTTAAAGTAAAACGTAAATGATGATGAATATGCAACTGTGATGATATTGTGAATTACTGATTATATATGTAGAACAGAATGATCAAAAATTACGAATGTTTACATTTGTTTGGTGTTTTTTGGTATTTAAAAAAAATTAAAAATTAATAAAAAAAAAATAAAATGTAAAGCCAGGCATACTAATCAGCTCTAGGAAACTGGACACAAAAACATCATTCCATGGAGTAAGCAGAGAGGAGGCAATGGGTTATCTATGAGTGGTTCTGTGGAATATATGATAAACTCTCATTGGAAATTGAGGAGCTACTTGATTTGTAGAGAGATGAGAGAAACAGCCTCAGTAAGGGAGTTTACACATGCTTTTCTGTAAGAATAACTTGAATTTTTCGGATCCAAGGACTTTCCAATTCTGGGGTCTACTTAACCCAAAGATGGCATTGAAAGAGGAAAGTACATAAAATGTAGTAGACCATTATACCCCCAAGGCTAAATTATGACTCCTTTGGCACTGGCATATTTTGTCAGAATACAATATTCTTTTTAGAGTCAGTGGGACACGGGTGGTTGGGAAATGGAGATTTGTCCTCTGAGTACACTAAAGAAGAAAACTTACGCAAGTTGACAGAAAACTTGAAGGGACTGATACTGTCCTGTTGGTGCAATAAACGATTGATAATAATAAGTAAAATAAATAAACCATTGTTAATGATAAGGGCAAGGTCTTAGCTATAAACCAAAGAATCATGGTAAAAATATAGCAGTAGTTCCTATAAAATGGTGCAGCCACTGTGGAAAACAGTTTGGTGGTTCCTTAGATCCATTAAGTATAGAACTACCACATGGTCCAGTGTCACGGTCAAGTTCATGTGTCAACTTGGCCAGGTGGTGGTACCTGTTTGTCTGGTTGGGCGAGTGCTGGCCTGTCTGTTGCGATGAGGACATTTCATAGAATTAGATCATGATCACGTCAGCTGCATCCACAGCTGATTCCATTGTAATCAGCCAAAGGGGAGTGTCTTCTGCAATGAGTGATGCTTAATCTGATCACTGGATGCCTTTTAAGGAGGACTCAGAGGAGACAGGTTCCATTCCTGCTTCGGCTGGTGAGCCTCTCCTGTGGAGTTCATCCAGACCATCCATCGGAATCATCAGCTTCACAGCCTGCCCTGAGGATTTGGATTCTGCTGTTCCCACAGTCACGTGAGACACTTTTATAAATTTTATGTTTGCAAGTGTTCCCTGTTGATTCTGTTTCTCTAGAGAACCCTAACTAACACACCCAGCATTTCCATTTCTAGGTATATACCCCAAAGAATTGAAAGCAGGGATTTGAACTGATTTTACACATTGGTTTCCTAGTGGTATTAGTCACAATTGCCAAAAGACAGAAGCAACCCAAATATGCCTCAATTGATGAATGGGTAAACAGAACATAGTCTATGCATAAATGGATGTATACAGCTGTAAAAAGGAATGAAGTCTGATACATGCAACAACATGGATAAATCGTGAAGACATCATGTTCAGGGAAATAAGCCAGACACAATAGGACACATACTGTACAATCTCACTGATATGAATATTAGAGTGAGCAGACTCATAGAGCCAGAGACTGGAATACAGGTTTCCAGGGGCTTGGGGTGGGTGGGTAGGGAATGGGGAGTTAAGGCTTAAATAGAAACTCTGGGTTGGTTGTAAAATTCTGGTAACGGAGGTTGGTGATGGAAGCACAGCATTGTGAATGTCATTAACTCCATGAATTATGTGTTTGAATATGGTTAAAAGAAGGAATCTTAGGTTATGTGTATATATGTTAGTAGGACAAAAAATTAATTAAAAACTCAAACAGTGAACCCTAATGTAAACTATGATCAATAATTAATAGTAGGAATATAGTAATATTCTTTCATCAATTGTAACAAAAGTACCGCACCAATGCAAAGGGTTAATAATAAGGAAAACTGTGTGTAAGGAAAGTGATATGGGAACTCTATTTTCAGCATAATTTTTCTGTAAACCTACAGCTCTTCTAGTAAAAGAAGTCATTTTTAAAAAACAGCTAAAAAAGTTCATGAGAGCAGGAAGAGATGCAGTTAGACCTGATTATGGAAAGATTTTTAAACTATGTTAAGGAATTTGGAGTCAATACAGCGCCTGCAAAGGGCAGAAGAGTGCTGGGATTGTAGTGGCCATTTTAGGAAGGTGAATGTGCTAGCAACGTGAAAAATGAAACAAAATTGGAAGCTTAGGGAGCGAGGTACTTATGGGCAAGCACAGCGTGCAAGAGCAGTGCCAAGGGAAACAAAAGCGATGGGACATGAGATATTCAGATATCATCTCCAATTAGAATAAAAGAATATAAAATCAGTTTAAAAATTCCATATTTAAAGATAGAATAAAATAAACAGGCATTACTTAATACTCAGACTCTTACTGGGGACTAAAAGTGTTAGTATCTTTGCTAGTCAAAGCCAGACTTATTTGAGTTTCGTTTCAAGCCTCTGCCCATCCATCTATGCTAACACATTCACCGCCAGTGACAGGACAAAGGTTCCTTTATCTTTTGATTTATTTGGAGCCTAGTCATTCCATTGTTTTCAAATCTGTTCCTATTAAAGTGTAAGGCTAGACACTAACGATGGATATGGCTTCTAGGTGCTAAAATCTTTAAGGAAAGGTAAACTGCAAGCAGCATATCATATGCAAAGCAAATAGAAGGTACACTGCCAACTCATAGCATGGACACAAGTTTTGATGCTGCTGGTTCAACATGACAAAGTGAGTTGGCATGAAGCAACCTTAGATTTTCTCAGTTTGAGGCTAGAAAAAGCTGCTATTTTAACCATCAAGTCAAGAGACGGACATCACAGCCACAAACAAATTCATGTTCATGCCAGAAGTGGGATATTATTTCAATCGCAGGTCTTTATTGCCTTTTTTCCTTTCTTTTTTTTTTCATATTGCTTTGCTTGGTTGATGAACAGAATTATTTAGTTTCATGTATGAATTATGAGTGCTATAAATCCATATCATTTCCTTTTACTGTCCAGGGAGAACAGAGAAATCTTTTGACTACTTAATTTTTTTTTCTATCTTTTAACTTTAGCACTGCAGCTAATTTCGGTGACTTCAGATTTTTTGAGTAGATACCTGTGGTGGATTGAGTTGGTACCCCAGTGTGGCTATGTTCCTGAGGTTGGTCTCATTCTGGTGGCCGTGGAACTAGTGTAAATAAGTAAATAAATAAGATCTCTTTGAGGTATAACTCGAGTTAAGGCGTGGCCCAGCTGAATCAGATTGGGTTTTATTCCAGGTTCCTGCAGTCCTGTACAGACAGAGTGAAAGACAGAGAGAAGCCATGGGGTGGGGATGGGGGGACAGACGGTGGAAGTCAGCGGAACTCTGAAGAGAAAGAAGACATGGCCATGTGAGGGAAGAGCCAAGGAACCCCCAAAAGATACCAACTCCAATAGGAAGCCAGCCTTTTAGCCTCTGAAACCAAGTGCCAATAAATTCCTGTTGTTAAGCAAACCCATTGTATGGTATTTGTTTTAAGCAGCCAGGAAACTGAAACACTGCATTACAATACATTTTCAGTAGAAATGTATTTAAAATAAAAAGAGGTTAAATGAAATACTCCTATATGTCATGTTATAAAAAATACCAAAATATAAAAATAAAGACACTTCAGAATATGATTGAAAGGGGATGTATAGTGCCATGTATCCCACTGATTAAATATACAATTATAAATAAGTTCCTGCATGAACTATATCAAAGGTTTGATATTGAACAAAGGGTCAATAGTAGAGGGCTACAGGGGGGAAATTAAAATTGTATGCTAGGGCCAGTAGTTAACAGGAAGATATCAACAGTACCACAGCATTACCGGGGCAACTAATTGGGGGGGGGGGGGACAAGTGACAAAGGGGTATTTGGTGACACTGTGTTTGTTGGTTCTTTGTCTCTGTGGTCCAGTGAAAATGGTCTAAAGTTAAGAGTGCTGCTGATTGTACAACCAGGTGAGGACACTGTAAGACGTGGCTTGTTTACTTTGGACATTATCCATGATGCCCAACAGATGAACTGAGCCAAAGGGTACAATGGCAGAGAAGCAGAATGGGGACCTGTGATACATTCATATGATGGAATATGGTGTGGCTACAAAAAGGAAAGATGATGAGAGGCATGCCATGAAATGAATAAACCTTGGGGACAACGTGTTATGCAAAATAAGCCTGAAACAAAAGAACAAATATGCTAACGTCTCTTTCAGAAAATACTTCTATGAAAACTGGAGCTTAGGTTGTAAGCCCTTAGAGCCGCCACATAGCCTGAAGTTGTAGGGGTATTTCTAGATTCTGAGACACTGAGCTGTACGTGTGCCAGCGTGTATTCCCCTGGAACTCAGAGTAGCTTGTGACACCTGGGACCCGGCAATGGAGTGCTGCAGCCCTGAAAATTAGCATAGCTCTATATAGTAACAGTTAAAGTAACCAAACAAGGAATCAGGCCTCAGTTAGAGATAAAAACAAAGCCAGTATGGCTGAGACTAAGATAAATCCGAATACAGGGTAAAAGATGATAGCGTATGCACTCTAGACCTCCGCCTACTATGAGACCAACGGCAGAGAGGTTTACTGTTGCTTCCTACTGAACGGAGCTCGAAGGATATTAAGGAATGACGAGAAAGAGACGGGATCAGGGGGTCTGAAGATCAGCAATACAGACAACTCTATTCTTAACCAGATCCTGCTTGTATACTGCAGGATGGCAAAAGGCGTGAGTGCATTTCCTGAGGGAACAGAGTGCTCATCTTTCAGTGCTCTTCCTTCAGACTTAGCATAACCATTTGGGGTAAACAAACATTCTCTTCCTCCCAGACTGTTCTACATAAATCAGATAACATAAAGCAGATTACAATCTCCACAGTTTCCTGCCGACACCACCCTGATGCCATCTGCTCCCAACTAATTCCGCAGGTCTTATTTTAATCCTATCTCCTACAGTTTATTATGTCTAGAACCTAAATTTTCTGTAACACACAATCTAAATCAACCTATCTGGATACCTTATTTAAACACCCAAACTCTTAGAGTCCAGACCAGGAACGAGGCCTTGTAATTCTGTATAATTTGTATAAATGTAAATCAGAATACATCTCAGACTATGGTGGGCTGATAATTAAAAAGTATGGGTAGAGTCCCTTGAGGGTCCAAAGGAAAAAAAAATGGAACTATTAAACTTTCCCATCTGGAAAAACCCAGATACCCTCTTAACCATTGGGGACTGCCAAGAAAATAGGCCATGCTCTTGATTTTGAGACTTGTTCTTATGAAACTTATTACTGTAGTGGAGAAGCTGGGACTACCTATAACGAGACCTAAGAGTTGCTTCCAGGAAACCTCTTTTGTTGCTCAGATGTGGCCTCTCTCTCTAAGCCCAACTCTGTAAGGAAAATCGTTACCCTCCCCACTATGTGAGACATGACATCCAGAGGGACAATCTCCTTAACAACGTGGGACATGAACATGACTTGTGGGATGACTCTGCCCAGGCACTGTGGGATCGACAATACCTTTCTGACCAAAAGGAGGAAAAGAAGTATGATAAAATAAAGCATCGGTGGCTAAGAGAGATCAAATAGAGTCAAGAGGCTATTCTGGAGACTATTCTTATGCAAGCTTCAGGTAGATGTTGCTCGTTGCATGGTTTGTTAACCCCCAACCAACATCACTCCTGTTAACTCTTAAGAACACCTAGGGCTCCAACTGAGACTCTATAAAAGTTTCATGCACTAGGTTTGCTTTCCTGGAACCAATAATTTCTAGAGGGTTCCTAGGCCAGATGAATCCTGAAACCCATTGGGACCAGTCTCTCCAAGATTATTAACTAACCACACCCCCTTATCCTTTAGTGTGAACACCCCTTCTCAACATCAAAACGTCAGAATGGGCATTGCCAAAAGATCCCTATAGATTGGGACAAGGAGGAATTATAACCGAGAAAACAGAATGTAACAAATGAGTGTGACTGCTGAATCACTGTATTGGTATTTCTTCTAGCTACCAGTGTTTTGGAGCAGCTAGAAGGACAATTCTGAAATAGTAGAATGGTAACGCATAACTAACTCTGAAATCTGTGCACTACTTGTTGAAGTGTACTTTGAATATTACTGCTTTTTCCTTTTCTTCATATACATGTTATATTTCACAATAAAAAATGTTTAGCAAATAATGACAATGCATAATTTACATAGTATATTCCCATAAAAATCATTTTCATATTAGTTTATTTGATACTATAGTGAATTATCAACAGTTTGTAGTTGAGGAAACTTAGAAAGTGGCAGAGCTGGAATGAGAATTAAGTCTCTACTTCTTATTAGTGAACTAATGTTTTCCTTTCATGACAGAGCCCCATATACCGTCTAATCAGAAAAATATTCTTTGTAAGAGTACAAAAAGATTAAAACATTTATAAATGATAATGTAGGTGAATTAATTTACTTTGACTACATCTGCCTTAATGCATTCTTTAATGGTTCAACTATGATGAAATTCAGAAATCCTCATTTATAGAAGAATAATATTTGTATACACAAATATGTAGATTCCTTTTCTATGAAAAGGTGGCACTCCTGAACAGTTTATAAGTATATTAGTGGAAAGGGACTGAATGATTGCTTAGGGACATATGCTATAACTTAATTTACTATTCTATTATTTTAAGAACTCCAGAACTGGTATAGGTGTTTTTTTTTTCCGCATGGGCAGGGACTGGGAATCCAACCCAGGTCTCCAGCATGGCAGGCGAGAACTCGGCCACTGAGCCACCGTTGCTCACCCTGGTGTAGTTTCTAGATGTACCATTCCATAGGGTTATGTTTAATTAATTAATCAGTTACACTTGTTGAGTTTAAATTACAATTTCAGAGCTGTTGTTTACAAATAGAGGAGAGTAAGCATTATTTTTAGAAGGATCAAAATTTAGAAGATTATGATTATGACTGATAATCTGATTATCATCAATAGGATTATGATTGATAATCAACATTTTGGTTGACCATTTTAAGTGTATTTTCAGTTCATAAAAAAGTTTGGAATGGTAGTTTATTACTATACAATATGTGTGATGTTCATCTGAACATATATATATGTGAGTGTAGGATCATAATTTTTATGTGGTGCATGAACTTAATCAGAAACCAAATTAGTAACTACTAATAAAGATTTACATAAATTGGGTAGATGGAAATACTAGTGGTCAATGAGAGGGAAGGGTGAGGGGTATTATATGTATTAGTTTTTTCTTTTTTCATTCATTTTCTAGAGAGATGCAAATGTTCAAAAAAATGATCATGGTGATGAATACACAACTATGTAATGATATTGTGAGCCATTGATTATATACCATGTATAGAGTGTTTGTGTGTTTGTTTATTGTTTTAGTAATAAAAATATTTTTTTAAAAAAAGGTTTACAGTCACATTTTACTGAATCAATAAAACAAATGGTACAGTAAAACCAGGGGATTGAGTTTTAAAATTTATATATCATGCCTGTTACAGATATGAACTGTAGTAGAGACAGTTCTACTTGATGTTTTAATATAAGCTGCAGTGTGATTTCCCAGTGTAATCTTAACTTCCATTTCACTCACGTAATGACTGATTATCTGAAAATAGTCATATGGGTCATTTAGAAAATTCAACCTCCTAAGAAATCATTATGATACAGATGTATTCTATATGTAGTTTATGCCTCTTTTTTGTAGCATCATTTTGCAGTTAAATTTCCATCCTTTTTTAATATAATATGTTGGCATTCTTATAATGGTAGTATGAGCTGATCAAAAATTGTAGGACATAATTTTCTGTTTTAAAAAAAGAGGTAGTCCAATTTTTATTGACTTAAATTCACTTCCTTCGTTTTCTTTCTTTCAGGCTATGGAAGAAAAAGCAGCACTTAATTGAATTTTGGGCATCAGCAATTTAATATTTGCTTCCCTGTACACCTTAGAAAGGTGAACAAAATTATCTTTAGAAATCCTGGATACTGAAAGGTTCTATTCTGCCTCTGACGTAAAGTAGGGAATCCCAGTCCTCTTAGACATAGGTGCTTTATTACTTATTACTAGAGACTTTAGTAAATTATCCCAACAGATATTATTGGGATAAATTTTTAAAGATATATTTAAAGATATTAAATGTCAAAATAGATATTATCTATCTATTAGGATAAATTACCAGGTGGGTTATCCAATAGATATCCATATTATATTAAAATGTGGAAATTATGGTCATGGAAATTTGCCCACTTTGAGCTCCCTCGCATGGTCCTTGTGCAGATTTAATTTTTGGCAATACTGTGGACAAAATCAAGGCCTCCCCAATATAATACTGAATTGGACCATGACTGTTTTATGCCAATTCACATTCCTGATTTTCAGAGGGTCATGTAAGAGGCTCCAAAGCGACACTGGGATGTAAGGACATCTCAAGGATCCAAGGACCCCAGCTAAACGCAGCTAGTTCTTCCCTAACCTGCAAACCAAATCCAATAATGCATGAAAAGCTAACACATTGGGTTTATCCTAGGAACACAGAGTTGATTTTATAGTAGACAATTGATTAATGTAATTTACCACATGAGCATATCTCCAGAGAAAAACATCATTTCAGTAGATGAAAGATAAATAGTCAATAAAATTCAATCCATTCACCATAAAATCTTTTAGAAAGTTAGGAATAGAATGGAACTTAACTAACGTGATAAAATTTATTTGCAAAAAAACCATACCAAACGTTTTATGTAATGGTGAAATATTGAACACATTTTCTTTAATATCAGGAATAAAGTAAAAGGATATCCAATGTTAGCATTTCTCTTCAACATTATATTAGAAATCTTAGTCAATTCAGTAAGACAAATAAAAGAAATAAAAGGTACAAAGATTGTAATGAAGAAAACAAAACATTATATGTAGATGATAAAACTTTGAATATAAAATCTAGAAATAAACTCTTTAAATTAGTAAGAGAAATTGGCAAGATTATTTTATGAAAAATCAGTATACAAAAGTCAATTGCAGGGGTGCAAGGGTAGTTCAGTGGTAGAATTCTCACCTGCCATGTGGGAGACCCGGGTTCGATTCTCAGCCTGTGCACTTACCATTCCTCCCAAAAAATCAACAAATGGTGCTGCAGTAATGGGGCTGTCACATGGAAAAAGAATGAAATGTGATTTCCCACCATACAGCATACCAAAAAAAAGTCAATTGCAATGCAACACAATAACAAATACTAGTTACAATATGTAATTTTTAGAAAAATTGTGTTTTCAATGGCAATAGAAAAATATAAAGTTCCCAGGAATAAACTTAATAAAACATATACAAGTGCTTTATGAAGAAAGTTATAAAACATTATAAAAGGCATTAAAATAGAAATAAATAAATGTTACATTATTAAATAAGACTCCCTTAGATAGAGGTCTCTGTTCTCCCTAAATTTATCTACAGATCCAATTAAATTCAAATTAAAAACTGGAGCATTTTTTTAGTGGACTGACAGCTAATTCTGAAATTATATGCAAGGACAAAGGACCAAAATAGCCAAGGCAGTCCTGAAGACAAAGAACAGGGTTGCAGTGATTTGCTCTACAAGATAGCAAGATTTATTATAAAGCTGGACTAATTGAGGCAGAATGGGTTTGGCATGGCTTGTGCACAAATACCAATGAAACAGAATAAAGACCAACAGCTCTTAAGCATAATTATCATTATAGATCAGTGGAAGATAGAGTCAATATCATTTATATGTTTATATAAATTCAATAATAATATTTAAGTAGTACTTGATATATAAATAATAATGCTCAGGCCATTGTAAATTCATATGGGGGAAAATGGATCACTGTCTTGCACCATATATAAAAGAATATTCCAAGTGGATTAAGACCTAAAAGAGAAACGCAAGACTATCAAACTTCTTAAATGATATGTAGGAAAATATCTTTATTACCTTAGGGGAGGGAAGGAGGTCTTAAATCAGACACAAAAAGGACAAACAATGAAAGAAAATACTAATAAATTCTATTAGATTTAAATTAACAACTTCCGTTTATTCAAAAGACTAATGAACTGAGAAGATAGTTAAAATTCATTAAACCCACAGAAGATTAGTGTCCAGAATAAACAAATGTCTCCCGTGAATTAATAAAAAGAAAACAAGTTAATAATAAAAATAAACACAATACACTGATGGACATTTCACCAGAGAAGAAACCTCATTAGTAATCAATAAATGAAAATTTAAACAGAACAGAGATACCATTTCGTGGCTGTGAAATCCATCCTGATACTCGACTGGCAAAAATTAAAATTGGTTAATCCCAAGGGTTGGCAAGGATGTGGAGCAATTGGGAATTTGATTCATTGCTGGGGGAGCATAAATTGATGTAACCATTTGTAAAATGATTCAGCACTTTCTAAAATAATTCTAAAAAGGCATATCCAATAACCATCATTTCGTTCCTAGATGCGTCTTAAGGAATATCTTGCATGTGTGCTCTAGGTACACATACAAGAATGTTCATAAAAGCATTATTTGTGATCACAAAAAAAGGGGGAAACTTAAATGTCATTTCAAGAGTACAACAGATAAATAAACTGTTGTATATTCCCACATTGCAATACTCTACACAAGAGTGAAAATGAATCAAATTCCACTGTTTATCAATGTAGGTGATTCTCAAAAAACAAAATGTTGAGAGAAAAATTCAAGTCATGAGAAAAACAGATTGATTTCATTTGTATAGCTGCTAAAGAAATGGAAACCCAAATAATACACAGCAGTTAGCTTCAGAGAAGGTGGAAGGGGTGCAAATGGGCTTCTAAGTTAAAAGTGACTTCCTGTTTCTCAACCTGGGGACTGGCATATGGACATCCATCTCTAAATAATACAGACATATTTCGTTGCCTTCTGTATTTATGACACATTTCAAAACAAAAGAAATTAAAACACATTTTTAAAAATTGGGGCCATGATGATAGAGTCGTTTCATCCTACCAAAGGAAAGGCTCTGGCGTATTTGCCAGAGATTATGGACTTCTGATAAAGAGGCACCTGTGTTTGTAATAATGTCTGGGAAATATTATTTTGATGGTGTATATTTGTAATGTGCCTGCAGTTAAGGATCTCTTGCGTTTTTGACAGAAGCCTAACTCAAACTACTTTGAGCACAGAAAGGCTTCTTTGGGCTGTAACTGGGAAATGCAGGATTGCTGCTGACTCTGATTATAGTTAGATTCAGGTCTCACCCTCTCAGCCCTTTCTTCTTGCTGTTTTGGCTATATTCCCTCAACAGGCTTTCTCCAAGAGATGGCAAAGGTGGCCATTTGCAGCTCCAGGCTTAAAATTTCCTCACAGCTAGTGATCTCAGCAACAGGAAAGTGTTTTTCTCTCCACTGCCAGCAAATGCCCCGGAAAAGGCTGTAATTGCCCCTGCTTGGTCCTTCCCTGAGCCAGTCTCTGCCAGCACATGCGTGCCGCGCTCTATCTAACCAGGTGTGCGCCATTATTGACTCCTGTGGGGATGGCTGTGTGGTGATACATGTGAAAGTTGAAGCCTAGTGGTGAGGGGTATGGAATTAGCCCCACCTGAATCATGATGAAATGACATCCCCACAAGAAAAAGGGAAGGAAAAGTCTGCTGGGTGGAAAAAGAACAACCAAAACCATAACCGTCATAGTCCACTACCAAACTAAAGTAGCCTTTCGTGTACAGCATGTTGCATTTGGTGCTCACAAAAATAATTTCAGAAAATTATTTCAAAATTATTCAAAATTTCAGTAATATGTACTTGTGTCTCAAATTCTTAACTATGGTATCAACTTTAATAAATTATTATCCTTCTTATACCTAACAGATCCTTCTGTACATGGATCTAGCAAGTATTCAATAATATTACAGTTCAAGGATTAGCTCTGCAAATAGAAATTCTGGAGAAAGTCATCTGTACCAATGCATAATGTGGGAAGTTATTTATGTAAAATGAATCCAAATACTTCTGATCAATGGCTCCATGACTTCAACACTCATAACATTTAAAAATTTTTTTGCTTTATGCTTGCTCATAGACTAGTCATTTTGTTCATGTGATTATCTTTTTGGGGGCGGGGTGGGGTGGTGGTGCATGGTCCGGGAATTGAATCCAGGTCTTCTGCATGGAAGGTGGGCATCCTAATCACTGAACTACCCGTGCACCCTAGACTAGTTATTTTATGTTTTCTAATGCAGGGATCATTGCCCAAGATGCCAGGACAAGTGCTAAGTTGATTTTGGAACTCATTTAAAAACAGTCTTGTCAATTAGCTCTTCAATTTTCTTCCTGATTTCCATTTTGATTTGTAAACTATTTACTTATTCTCTATCCCTCATGCTACTCAGAGCCACTTCATTATGTTTACAGAATTAGATATGCAATGCATGTTGTGTTGAATGCAGTAACTCTGATGCTTAGGGTCTAAGCTTTAGAGATAACCAGAAGGAGATTCAATTCCGAGCTCTGTCCCTCGTTAGCTGTGTGATCTTGGAATAAGTAATAATACTGACCTCACAGGGATTTTCGTGAAGAATAAATGAGATTAATGTAAAAAGCTTAACACAGTGCCTGGCAGATGGGAAACATTTAATAAGTTGTACTCAATGCTGTTGAACCCCTCCTCCTTACAACAGGCTAAAATTGCTATTTCTTTTTCTTCCCTCAATGCATTCATTGTAGTTTTTAAGTTTTCTATTTCACCATATTTCTTATTCTAGTTTCTTATCTTCTGATCACAGAAAGAAAATTTATTTGGACAATGAAAGATACTGGTCTATCTCAATACTTCACTTGAGGAAAAACTCACATAGAGAGTAAAATGAGTTTGTCAAATCAATTTTATTTAGAGTTTGTTTCTAGAATTGGAAGTTATGAGGTGCACGATACCTAAAGAGTCAACCTATCTATAAAGTAGGTAGATGACCCCAATTGTAAAATTTTAGAAACTTACAGCCCAGAGGTGTCCTAGGCTGAATCTCATCATTGCTGTGTAGTGTCTTTCATGATATTTTCATGCAAAAGAAAAAAGATGAAGAAAAGGATATTGTGAAAATATAGGAAGCATAACAATTAAAAATATTGCTACACAGAAAACTGAATGATATTTTTAATTGGGACTGTGCATGGGTGTGGTGCATGTGTGATGAGCATTCTGGATTTAATTGGTTAGATAAATGAGTTGGGTGATATTGCTCCAAATCTACATTTCACTATGTGTATATATTTTTTTAACCAGAAAATTTAAATAGGTAGGCAAGTAAAGGTGCCAAGTATTATCACAAAATTTGTATCATACTAAGTCTATTATAAAAATATTTTTAAAAAACGTTCCTGATGCTATTAACAAAAGAACCTGTGCAAGTGAAACACCTTTTACTTTCATCCCTTTTATTTGCTGTCATATTCTAATGAAAGTCAATTTTAAAGATTTCTGTTAGCATTTCACATTTATTAAACATTGTAAAGTGGAAATTTTTGGATACTGCAAATATCCAAACATTTCAAATGTTGGAAATTGTAAAGGATAAAAATTTTAGTCGTGTCCCGGATCAATGAGTTTGACTCCTAGTAGGTTAAAAAAAACACACTTTTTCTTAGTCATGATTGCTCAGAGAACTTAATGTTTCCTGGAGTGAGGCTATGTTACCATGCAGATGAAGAATAATCGGACTCAGTTGTTAACTGAACTCATACCTATTCAAAGACTTATCCATTAAATGCTGTTAAACTAGCTAGACTCAGATTAACTGAAAGCTAAAGGTTTAATTCACTTCAGTTGTCAAGTGTTTATTTTCAACATTTTAGGGCAAATAACCAAAGAAAGGAATACATGGCTTAAAGAAGGATTAGAGTTGTGGAAATAGTTGTTTTGTGCTTCAGAGAGTGCTTTCTATGTCTTAAGCTTAAGCTGCTTATTCTGTTTGATATTTTTTCAGTGGCTGCTGTTGATAGCACCTCTTTGTTTGGGATATCTGCTTTGATTTCCTTTCACTGACTTTGTTGGCTTAGTTTCTTTTATACTTCCAGACTTTCCTCACCCTGCACTTTAGCCTGTTTTTTTTTTTTTTTTTATCTAGCTTTCTTTGTTTTGCTTGCACAAGAGAGCTGTTTTTTGAAAATAGAAATTCTAGCCAACAGCTTAAGGGCAGTGGTGGAAGAAAAATAGTTCCATGAGTCCGTGTTACATTATTGTTCGCTCAGGTCTCCTGGAAAGAGGCTCCTTTGGTAAATGCCTTTAGTCTAATAGACCCTAAGAAATCTCTCCTTGGTGTCTTAAAAGAAATAGATAGACAGAGATAATAGAAGCAGAAATATAAATGTGAAATAAAATCTTCACACAACAAAAGCAAAATACGCCTAATTAATGAACGTTTACTACAGATTATCATGTTTATATAGATAGTATGCGAAAGAGAGCATTGACCTATAAAACCATCTGGGATGAATTCACTGAAAATGTCATCAGCACCATAATTCTTCCTGACATCAATCTCTTCATTCCAGTATTTATAAGGGCATATATGGTAAATTGGACTATTATGTAGCTCTTAAAAATTTTTATGGGGCAGCTGCCGTGGCTCAGCAGGCAGAGCTCCGACTGCCTCTGGAGGTCTGGAGTTCGATCCCTGGTGCCTCCTGCCCATATGCAAATTTAAAAAAAAAGAAAAAAAAATTTTTTATGACTTTATGAAAGCTATGTGCTTTACAACAAGTAAAAAAAGCAAGCAGATTTATATAGACATATGGTTTAATCTACTGTAAACAGAAGTGCACAGGGAAAAGACTAGAAGAAAGTACATAAGATGATAACAATGGTTGCCTCATATTTGTCCTCATTCTGTTTTCAAATTCTCTATGAGTTTTTATGATTTGTAAAAATATTCTTTTAGCGTATCCATAGAGTTGTATGAGGATTTTTAGTATTCAATGACTATCGTTAATGGTCCGTGAAGAATAATTTAACATTTTATAACTGGTTGTGCATTTCAGTTTATTTATCTATATTTTGGGGGGGGGGGGTGCATGTTCTGGGAATCGAACCCAGGTCTCCCACATGGAAGGTGAGCATTCTCCCACTGAACCAGCTGTGCACCAGTTCAGTTTATTGTTTTTGTAAAAGAGAGTTTATTCCGTAGTATTCTCAAGATATGAATAACGTGCACTAAATCAAAATGCACCAAACTTCTTTGCACCTTTTATTTATTTACTTATTTGAATTATATATGTGTATTACTGTACCGATGTAAAATGTGGGTTATAAAGTATAAAGTATATGAAAATAGACATTTTTAAAGGCAAGATAAAAAGGTTTTACTTTTTTTTTCAAGATTTCAGAGTAAATGGTAGAAAGAATATGAAAGCAAAAGTTTTGCATTCTACTTTTGAGACTTGAGTTTATTTGCTGTTCAGGCTCAAATTTTGGTGTTTCCTACTTAAAATTATGATTTATAAATTGCTTTGGGTAGAATTGACGTCTTGAATATTTAGTCTTCCAATCTATGAATTTAAACTTATTAAAAGCCATAGTAACCAAAACAGCATGGTACTGGCCCAAGGACAGACATATAGACCAATGGAATTGAATTGAGAAGCTCAGAAATCAATCCTTACATTAATGGTTTTTGACAAGGGAGCAGAGACCACTCAATTGGGAAAGAACTGTCTCTTCAACAAGGTGCTGGGAAAACCAGATCTCCATTTGCAAAAGAAAGCAGAAGGATCCCCTACATCACACATGGTACAAAGTATCAACTCAAAATGAATCAAAGACCTAAATATAAGAGCCAGGACTATTAAACTCCTAGAAGAAAATGTAGGGGAGCATCTTCAGTATCCTGTGTTATGCAAGGGCTTCTTAGACTTTACATCCAAAGCATAAGCAACAAAAGAAAAAAGTAGACAAATGGGACCTCATCAAAATTCAAAACTTTTGTGCCTCAAAGGATTTTAGCATGAAAGTAAAATGACAACCTACGAAATGGGAGTAAATATTTGGAAACCACATATCCAATAAGGGTTTAATATCCAGAACGTAAAAGTCCTTCAACTCAAAGCAAAAAAAGATGAACAGCTCAATTTAAAAAAAAACGGGCAAAAGTTCCCATGATGTGGAACATGACTCCCAAGGGTATACATCTCTCTGGCAGCATGGGACAGAACTCCTGGAATTCACTGGGACCTGTCATCATGGGATTGAGAAAGCCTTCTTGACAAAAAGGGGAAGAGAGAAAGAAGACAAAATAAGTTTCAATGGCTGAGAGATTTCAAACAGAGTTGAGAGGTTATCCTGGAGGTTATTCTTATGCATTATATAGATATCCCTTTTTAGTTTATGGTGTTTTGGAATGGCTGGAGGGAAGCAGCTGAAACTGTTAAGCTGTGTCCCAGTACCCTTGATTCTTGAAGATGATTGTATAATGATGTAGCTTTTACAATGTGACTGTGTGATTGTGAAAACCTTGTGTCTGATGCTCCTTCTATCTGGGATATGGACAGATGAGTAAAAATATGGATAAAAAATAAATAACAGAGGGATAAAGGGTAAAATAAATTGGGTAGATTGAAATACTAGTGGTCGATACGAGAGTGGGGTAAGGGGTAAGGGATGTATGAGTTTTTCGTTTTTCTTTTTATTTCTTTTTGTGGAGTGATGCTAATGTTCTAGAAATGGTCAAGGTGACGAACACACAGCTACACAGCTATGTAATGATTTCGTGAACCGTTGATTGTACACCATGTATGGACTCATACACATGTATAAAGATTTGTCAATAAAAATGCATTAAAAAATGGCCAAAAGCCTTGAATAGACATCGCTTCAAGGAAGATACACAAATGGCTAGAAAGCACATGAAAAGATGCCCAACATCATTAGCCATCTAGGAAATGCAAATCAAAACCACACCGAGGTAACATTTCATACCCACTAGAATGGCTACCATTAAAAAACCCCAGAAAATTGTAATTGTTCAATAGGATTGAAGAAATAGAAACGCTTCTGCATTGTTGGTGGCACTGTAAAATGATGTAGCCACTGTGGAAGACAGTTTGGAGGTTCCTCATAAAGTAGAGAATCACCATATGGGCAGTGTAATGGTGGCTCAGTGGCAGAGTTCTCGCCTGCCGTGCCAGAGACCAGGTTTTGATTCCCGGTACCTGCCCTTGCCAAAAAAAAGAATCACCATATGACACGACAATTCCACTTCTAATTTTACCAAAATAACTGAAAATAACACTCAAGCAGATATTTGCCCACCAATGTTCACAGTGGTATTATTCACAATTTTCAAGAGATGGAAGGAACTTAAGTGTCCATCAAACAATGAATGGATAAACAAAATGTGGTACATATGCACATGGAAAATTATTCATCTGTAAAAAGGAATGAAGTCCTGATACGTGCTGCAACATAGATGCCACGTTGAGTAAAATAAGCCAAACAAGAAAGGATAAATATTGTATGATATCACTGATATGAAATAATTAGAATAAGTAAATGCATACAGTCAGAATCCAGAATATGGATTACCAGGGATGGGGTGGGGATGGGAAATAGCATAACGACCAGTAGTGAAATGTGTATCTGAATGTGCTTAAAAGGGAAATGTTAGGTTGCATACATGGTAATAGATTCAAATCTTCTTTTAAAACCCATGAACCTGAACAATACAAAGCTAAACCATAATTATAGTGAATAGCATTATTATAAAACTGTGCTTTCATCAGTTGCAGCAAATATGCCACACCAATGCAAGGTATTAATAATAGATATATGGAATCCTATATTTTATGCATGACTGTTCTGTAAACTCACAACCTCTCTAATAAAGAATTGTTTTATAGAATTTTGCAGGACAGGCTGGGTATATAAAAGAAAGTGTCAGCCACAGCCCACATTCCAAAAGTTGTGAGCAGAACAAGGATAGGACGTGCCTTAGACTCACTTTAGATCTGGGAAATTGTCATTGTGGAAAGACATGTACTACTGGTTTGAATGAAAATATTTTTTCATTTAGTCTTGTAGGACAATAGGGCACTCTTCCTCAAGTATAAGGAAGCATTTCAGGGAATTCAAGCAAGAGCTCAAAAGATGCTTCCAATTTCTGCAGTCTCCATTTTCTGGCCAGCCTACAAATAAGGGGATGGGAAATTAATATTGAAGCCATATAAAGGGGGGAAAATCTGATGTCCTTGAAGAAAGGAACACTTGTTCACTGATACAATAAAATATTAAGGAATGGGATTTATCAACTATTAAATTTATATTTAATAAACTAAATCAGTACCATCAATAACCTAGATAGAAAGGATTAGGAAAGTAATAAACTCAAAGGAAAACATGATCATCTTCTTTTTCTTTTTCACATCAGCAGCAAGCAGAGATTTGATTTTGCTTTTAACTCCCTTTTAGAGACTGAAGGTTAGAGATAAGATTGACAAACTTCTGCCATGTTTTTAAGATCAGCTCAGTTATTATCTGAAAATGAAGCCTTCTTTGATGCCACCACATATTTTTTCCTGTTTCCCCCCACAGTATATTCATGTCTCTGTGTTTAAAAGCATTATGACATATTATACTTGTTGATTTCCAATTATAATGTGGCTAAGATCACGCTGGCTTGGATCCAGGTCACCTCGCACAGTGAAATGTTCAGTATGCATTTGCAGCATGAATGAATGAGTAGATTATGTCCAAATCTAAGTCAAGTTGATAATCAATCTCATCCTTCATTTTCAGAATTTTAGCCAACACTGTTTAAGAGAAGCAAAATTAGATCATTTAAATTGTATCTATCTGCTCATAGGATAGGCAAATAAGTGATGGCATAAGCAAATATCGACATTCGTTTATCATTCTCTTATATCATCCAGCTGACTATAGTTGCATAATACTTCCCTTTTAAAAAGTTTATGGGTGGGGGGAGCTACAAAGAACATTTTGAGGGTAATTCAGGAAACTAGAATGGACTCTAGTGTTCTATTTCTTGGGCATAATATGGTATTGTGGTTATGTAGGAGAATGTTTTGCTCTAAGAGATACACATTGAACTATTCATTGGTGAAATGTCGCGATGCCAGCAACTTACCTGTAAATGGTTCCAAAAGAGAGAAAAAAATTGTTAAAATGCTAACAAGTAGTGAATCCAGTAAAAGTTATCAGTGGTTATATTATACTATCATTTCTATTTTCCTGAAGATTGAAAACACTATGTGTGGGGGGAAATGATATAAACAAAGAGTTTTGACACCTACAAATGGGATTTTCCTCTTGAAGCCTCTTGTGAAAAGCAATGCCCATAGTTTTTAGAAGCTAAATAAAACTTATTTCTGATTCCTGAATCATATTTCAATTTTGCTAAGATACAGGCTTATGACTGGGTGCTAAACTTTTTCTCGCCAAGAAATTTTAGAAGAAGCCAATATAGGCAACTCAAACTGAGGTTACAAAATTCTCTGGCATCTGACAAGAATAATGAAAAATGTGGGGAATAGCTATTGGGATTAGGTGGAAAATATGACTAAATATAAGAATTCCTGGTCACAGATAAAACTGACATGCTAGTCTGGGGGTTAGATTAATGACATATACCTGAAAGCTTAGAGTGTTTTGCAAAGAACTCCATTCTTTTTTTGTATCAGTGAAGGGATAGTAAAAAAAAAAAAAAAAAAAAAAAAAAAATTAAAACACTGTTTGAAAGGGAAAATCTAATGCAAAGAATTGGTAACACAGGTGATTGAATAGCTGAGCCAAGAAGTCAAAGGGGAGAGTGAAGCTACTCAGTGTTAGGACAGCAACAAGCCATGATCACCTCTAGTCCTGAGGACATCAAAATGTCATCAGAGTCTGGAAGCTGGGCCATCCACTTTAGCTGGCAGTAGATACAAGGTGGGGGTAGCGAAGGGTCTCTTTGGACCTACAGAGGACATAGCTACTGTCACAGGGGCAGCATACCTTGCCTTTTCCCCACCTCCTATCCTCTAACCTTTCACCAGTGCTTCTCAATGACTGAACCAGTCAGGAAGTCATAAGGCCAGGGAGTTGGGGAAAAATCACTCCTCCTCGTAAAAAGCAGGGTAGGGAAAGGAGAAGGGATGGATCTAAAAAGGAGCAGCTAGATGGCAGGTACAGGCTCTGTCACCTCTCTTTGCTCTTTTGCTGAAGTCTCTCACATTCACAGTCATATGTGATAAACTTTTAGAAACAACAGGGGATATGACTTTAGAGTAATAATGTTTGAATTGATTTAGGACTAATCAGAAACAGGATTTGAAAAAACATTTAAAATATATCCTGACTTCTGCAGGATTGCTACAGAATACCCAATTTACTTATGTCTTAGTTAAAAGTCAAGTATTTTTTTTAATAATTGCAGTTGCCATTGGTATTACATAACAAATGTGTGAACAGAAATCTCCTAGGGATAGAATTATTTTCCCAGGAGAATTCACAATCCTACATTTTGAATACCTAGTTGCCTGAAAATTTGAATGCCATCCTCTGATATTGCAACCGATACTGGGGTAGCTGGTATAAACCCGAGCGTAATTTATTACTGTACAGCAATTATTGTACTACATTCAGTTATCAGCAGCCAAAAGTTGTACAGTGCAGCATTATTACAGAACATATTCTGGATTTAGGATTTAACAGGGGTAAAGAGATCCATTGATTACTCTCTTTCAGTGGACTATTGTCTAGACAGGGAAGAAATGCTGGGACTTTGCCCTGTAAACCTTTCCGTCTGTGGCCCACTCAAGGGAAGGAAGGGAAATAAATGGCCTTGTTCACCTATCCTACCTGCCCCCACTTCCCTCTGTAAGAAAAACACCTCTGAGGAGAAGAGGGCAAAAAAATTCCATTGATTCACTTCATTTGTTCCCATTTAGATCATTTTATAATACCGGGAGAAAGTGAACGGTGATGGGGTTGAAGATTAGTGTTTCAACCGAAAAAGGGATGAAGAAAATGTGAAAGAAAACCAGATCCAGCTGTTGTAGTTGGTAAATTCATGCTTAGAAAGCCAGCATACAATTTAGTCTAGATTAGACATCACAGCAAGGCAGGGGTGTTTTTTCAGCCTGCACAATCTCTTGAAGGAAGTTTAAGTTTACTTGACACCACTTAAAAATGGAAAGGTTTTATATAAAAATCCACATTCTAGCTTCTCCTGTAAACTGGGATACTCTGGCAGCACTAGGCCAGCACTGTGCAGGGGAACAGTTTTTGGAACAGGCCGTCTCCAGTTCACCACATTCCCACCTTTACTTGGTTCAGTCATTGATATTTGCCTGGCCCCTGCAGGCATGCAGTCCTCTGTTCTCTCCTCTCTTCATCTAGACCAGCTAAGGATTTGTACATCTGTCACCCTCTCGGGCAATGCTTTTGTACTGGATCAGCTTCTATGACATCTGGGAGCCATTTGTGAAGCCAGTAGTTGAATCGGTGAAAACCCAGCTCAGAAATTCCAGTGAATACTTCCATGATGCAGCATTTAAAATTCTTTGTGAAAGAAGGAGGGATAGATGAAAGTGATTGTGTGATTACATTCACAATCTCATATCTTTGCCTACAACTAAAATAATTTACGTTGAGTAAAATAAAATTAGATGCTGTAAGAAGAAACAAGTAACAAACCCAGAATAAAAGACAAAAAAATGACATTGTAAACATTGACTAGATGAGGTTAACTAGATGTTGTAAGCTTCCTTTCTGTCCTCCTTTTCATAGCAATTACCCAGTGAAAATGTGTTTGATGCCACAAATGTCTGCTAGACTATAATCTCCTGATGGTAAGGACTCTGCGAGTCTTGCTTGTGCCATATTTCTAAACGCATAACATAGAGCATTATTGATTAAATGAACAAATAAAAATATATCAAGAAGCTTTTTTGCTGAATTGCTGCTGAAGAAAAGCTACAGTAATGGAACATGAAATTATTTTTGAGATTCCTGACAGCCAGGACAAGGAAGCATCCAAGGATTTTATCCTGTGGGCTGTCCATATTCTGGGATTAGTACCTGTTCCAGAAACTTTAAAAAACAAACCAAAACTCTGGCCAGGAAAGTTGCTATGGATTCCTATTTTTAGTGCCTTAAGGAACAGGGTTCAGGGTCCATGTCACTGGCCTGGGTTTCAGGACAGGTCTTTGGTCTTTTGGAGATGCACAGTCACAGAGGAACTGGTTTTCGAGTTGGGAACCCAGACAATGAGGTACAAAATGCAAACCTTTTTTCTTTGCAGTGAGGTTTAGGAGGTGGTAGAATCCCATTACTTGTTTTGGACAACTAGATCAGATTAGGGCAAGCTTGAGTTGTAGAAAGTTATCACAGCTAATGATCTAAACTTTCCACTTTCAGGAATGTTTCCAGAGTCAACAGAAGGGTCAAGACTGCAGTGGCCGGGAAACAACGTAGGAATAGAGTCGGACAGGCCATTACAATCCCAGGGACAACACTGAACTAGTTACCTCATCTCGCCGTGTGGCGGTTGTTCTATAGTGATATGGGAAAATGAAATAAAAATAATAAAACACCAGAAATAAGAATGTGACCTACTATAAAAATCTTCATGTAATTAATAATGACAAATGCCCATAAAGCGTTAAGTAGATCTGGACTGCCTTACTCAAATATACTCAAGCATACTCGAATGCTGTTCGGCTACATTCCAGGTCTGTTTGGGCTCCCTCTGCTGACATCTCATCTTCTGAGTATTTTCAAGATTCTCTTATAAATTCCTGTGGATGAGAGCTCCATTGATGATAGTTTTTGAGCTAACTAGTCTTAAATATTAAAATCAATAAAATACAAGTCCACAAGAAAACAGAGGCTAGAAGCAGGTCTGTGGAAATCTGATAAGACAGAGGTGACCTGGTAGATCAATACGACAAAGTCAACCCAACCAAAAGAAAAGCGGGCAAATGATCATACGAGCAGATAGTTCGCAGAAGAGGAAGCTTGAATAGCTAATAAATATGAACGTCTGCTCAATTTCATTGCTGATCAGAGGACTACAAGTTGAAACCACGGCAAGATACCATTTCAAATCCACCCAAACGATGAAAAAATTTTAATTGGTCAATTTTAGATGTTAGTGAGGAAGTGAAGCCTTCATAACTCCCAATGGGATTGTAAATTTGATAGTGACTTTGGCTAACAGTTTAGTATTGCTTATAAGTAAAAAATGCACTTTCCAATGATCCAGCAATTCCATTCCTGTGTATTTTATTCTAGAGGAACTTTTGCATGTACATTGGCAGACCCATGCGTGAAAGTTCTTAGTTGTACTACTTATAACAGCAAAAGACTAGGAAATATCCCAAGTGGATAAAACTGTGGCCGTATTCAAACAACGGAATACTATATATCTGTGAAAATGAATGAACTAAGGTATAGGCATGAATATGGATGAAACCCTCAAAAAAGCTCAGTGGGGGAGAAAAGGAATCACACACACAAAATACTTAGAGTCTGATTCTACTATATAAAGGACAAAGAGAAAAAACTAAGGATACATCATTTAGAGATATACTCATAAATAGCAAAGCTTATTTTAAAAATTAAAAGTCAGGTGTCTATTATTATTCTTTAAACTGTACACACTTGTATTTCACCCTTGCATTTCTGACATTTTACAGTAATGAAGTAACTATATATATATATATATATATATATATATATATTCAATTAATTCTATAATTTGTGAGAGTAGGGATTGTCCTCTTGCCCCTGGTCTCTGCCTCACATCGTTATGTGAATAGTCTCCCCAAACACGGTTTACATCATAATCAAATCCCTGCTCAAACCTCAATGGCTTCTTGTAAACCATAGTATAAAGTGCAATAGCTTAGGAAATAGAGCACACAAGGCCTCCCTAGCGTGACCCCTGGTGACCTTTCTGGTTCTGTAGGCTACCGCATCATCTGCTGCATCCAGACTGGCTGGCTCCCTAATACCAAAGCCATTATGTGTTTTCTCACCACTTGGCCTTTGTTTCTGTCATTCTTACCTCTTGTTAGTTTTAATTCTAAACCCTGCGCTTTCTAGTAACATAAAGTTACCTACTGGAGAACTATTTGCCTTTGAAAATAAGCTATCTAGTTTTGAGTGTGGTTGTAAAGAGCAAAATTGTCATGTCTAAAGCAATAGACGCTAGTTATAAATGAAAAATTCAGATACCAATGCCTTACCTGTGATTACGTTTCTGCCAAAATAATCTTCTGTTTGAGCTGAGCACATCTTGTTTTTAAATTACGATTATCTCTGATCACTTACAGGGCTTTCAGAACTGTAATTCAATTATTGTTTTGTATTTGCAGAGCCTCCGGTGGGTTGCAAAGCCATTCCCTTACCTATTAGAAGAGGTCTTCCCTATTTTATAGTTTAGGAAACAGAAGGCAAGAGAGAATGCTTTAACAAATAAAATAGTTATAATATGGTAGATTAGGTAAGTTTAAATTATTGTATGAGTGGTGGGAATTAAAGTGGCATAATAACAATAACCTAAACACGAAAGACCATCAGGCCCCAAGGACTTCCTGGGACCAGTAGGATTTCACTTATGGAAAAGTAAACTTTTGCTGAACACCCACTAAGATGCAAGGCAGCTTGCCAGGCACTGACAGTGTTACAAAAATTAACAATGACCTGGTCTGTGTCTCCAAGAAGCTTACAATATAGGAGGGAAGAATCACCAGTAGTTTAGATTACGTATTATAAAAGTTGTTTGCTTGTAGACCGGAAGACTAGGCATTGTAGTCTCAGTTAAAACACTAAAAAGAACACCTGCTACTTTTCCTTCACCATTAAAAGCCTTCAGGCTAAATTCAGTAAATTAGCAAGCCTACAGAGCTGGAGGGAATGCACTAACATTTATTGGAGTCTTGTTTTTCATTTAAACATCATCTTAGTCCATTGGAGGCTTTAGTATGTTTATTCCAATATTTGTTCCTACTGATTAAGATGATAGCAAATGATTAATGAATTCCTCGCCACAATGAAAATGAAAAGTCCTACCTCCCTGAAGGGCGGGAATGTCTAGACGTTGCCAACTCTGGAATTTATGATCGGAACAATGATTGCATAATTCCTTAGGAAATTACAATCTTTGGCAAATATGCCTGATTCTAGGAAGTTAGCAGCTCTGAACTATTTATTATAAAGGTCTTAGTCCAATGTACAACTAGCTGCACACATTCCTTTGAGCTTAAGCAACCTTTGCTGTGATCAGTACACATTTCTCAGCACAAATCTCCTCTTTGTCTTTCCGTTTTATTACCATTTTGAAAATGTCAAGTAGTACAAACTAGTGATAGCAATAGTGAAATATTTAGTAATAAAGGGAGTTTTGTATTATAGGTCCTTGAATAAGTTCGAACTAGAAGAAATCAGAGTATTTCGCTGATAAATGATTCTACCTGTATCAAATAGGCAGCATTTTGGGGCTCACCCAGGACTAGGAATTTCTATGTTAAAGGTTATTTTTATACACACCCACCACTCTTCCATTGTCAAGCAAACTAAAATATATTGAGTTACTGAAGTTTAGAGATTCTTTGAGGTTTTCTAAACTAGGAATTACAAGCATTTAAAAAAAATAGTGGCGCACTTCTTTTAGACAAAATCATACACAGGTTGACCAACATATAAAACTGATAAAATTAAGTAGAGCTGTTATGGAAGGGAGTGGAAAGATGTTTATCTGACAAATGGAAAAAATAAGTAAGCTACTTCATGAGCTTTCGATGAAAGGATGACTCACAGCTGGAAGAATTTGCATTTGTCCGCTTAGATAGAGCATTTTGCCTGAACAGAAGACAGTCTTGCAGCTCAGAACAAGCATGGCTGGAAACCATATTTCCTATTACATTCCCAGAAAGAAGATTATCACAATGGAAGCAAATCCAAGCATGGCAAATATCTTCTATTTATAGTAACCGCACAAATTTGTATTTGTAAATAGTCTCAAGACCAAATTTGGAACACTCAGAGAAAACAATAATTGTGATTTAAAATTATCCACACTACTGTTCTGGTAATGGTGGAATAATTTGTATTGGACCCACATTTCCACAGATCATTTTAAACCCTAGGCAAAATATAATTAATATCTACTTGAAGACACTAGAGAGTACATAAAGCAGCTAGAAACTAGAGAGATATCAAGTCTTGAAAGAAGGGAAAGTACTGGGATCTGCAATTTTTACAGCTTTTTGCTTTGATCACTCCCCAGTCCATGCTGTCTGGAGTAACTAGAATTCAAGCAAACAAGGCTACAAAGCTTTTGGAGCTGTCAGAGTCACTGAAAAGTGAAGGAAAAAAATTCTGGAAAAGAGGTAACCACAGAAGGAGTGTGATGAATTCTAGATAGAAATTCTGCCCCAAGCTTTAACTGATCCTTGAATTGAGCGCTCTTTATAGAAAGTCCAAGCAGCCTAGCTAAAGAAGACCAAGCAGGGATTACTGTTGCTGCCAACCGCAGGGGAGACCCAATGTGGAATGTGAGTCGAGTTAACTGTCTACTAGAATAAAACCCAGTATACTCCAGAGTCTCTACAATGCAGTGTCCATAACCAAAAAAAATACCCTTCAAAATTGAAGACACAGCAAAGCTATTTTTCAGACAAATGAAAATTGAGATAATACATCATCAGAAGACTTGAAGTAATATAATTCAGGGTAGAAATGTGTATCTTCAAAAAAGAATTAACAGTGCCAGAAAAGGTGAATATGCAGATAGATATAAAAGGTGTTTTTTCCTCATTGTTTTTAATTTTTGAAAAGGTTAGTGATTGTTTCAATAAAAAATAAAAATAACAAGGCATTGTGGGTTTATAATATATGTAGAAGTAAAAGGTATGACAATAACACACAAAGACAAGAAGAGGAAGAAGGAAGCGGAAGCATAACTTTGTATGGTAATTACAATATATGTGAATGGCAATAATATTATTTAAAGGTATAATGTGGTAAATGTAAAATGCTAAACCTGGGGCAACCACAAAAATAACACAAAGAGGTATAGATAATAATACAATAGAAAAGATAAAATAGAATATTAGAAATAGTCCAAAAGAAGACAGGAAAAGAAGAAACAAAGGAACAAAGAACAGATGAGACAAACAGAAAACAAATATCCGAATGATAGACACAAGTCCAGTTGTACTGGCTTGAAAATGTTATGAACCCCGGAAAAGTCATGTTCTTTTAATCCAATCTTTGTGGGGGCAGACTTACTGCTTTGTGGGTCCTCTTGATTGGGTTATTTCCATGGAGATGTGACCCACTCAATTGTGGGTGGGACCTTTTGATTAGGTTGTTCCCATGGAAGTATGATCCGCCCACTCAAGGGGGTCTTGATCCTTTCCTAGAGCCCGATATGAGGGAGAACTCAGAGCTGACTCAGAGCACAGAAATATGAAACCAAGACCCAGACGTTTGGAGATGCTAAACTAAGAGATGAAATCCAGAGTTTGCTCCAGAGAAGCTAAGTGAAGATCCACAGACTCAGAGAGAAAGCAACTGGAATCAGAAGCTGAAAGCAGTGTACCAGGCAGCAAGGACCAGCAGACACCAGCCACATGCCTTCCCAGCTGACAGAGGTGTTGCGGTTGGGTGGGGAGAGGACAGCAGACTTCACCACCTGTCTGCCCATGTGACAGAGAAACCTTGTACGCCATTGGCCTTTCTTTGGAGTTAAGGTATCTTTCTCTGGATACCTTAATTGGGCCATTTTCATGACCTTAGAACTATAAATTTGTAACTTAATAAATCCCCTTTGAAAAAGCCAATCCATTTTTGGTATATTGCATTCCAGCAGGTTTAACAAACTGATAAAGCAACTATATCAGTTATCACATTAAATGTAAATGCCTAGACCTCCAATTAAAAGACAAAGGTTGTTAAGACCCACTATATGCTGTTTATTAGAAACTCACTTTAAAGTTAAAGGCGCAGATAAATTAAAATTAAAAAGTGAAAACATATACCATAAAAATTTGAATTGTCAGAAAGCTTGAATTGCTATATTAATGTAAGATAAAGTAGATTTCAAGATGAGGAACGTCATCAGAGATAACAGGGACATTTCATAGCAAAGCCATGAAAAGATGTTTTAAGAAGAAATTAAAATGCTAAGTGTACATATACCTAATAACAAAGTTTAAAGATACTTGAAAGAAAAACTGACAGAATTGAAATTCAAAACAGACAAAGCCACAGTTGTAGTTTCTACTTTCAATATGTCTTTCTCTATAATTGTTAGAACAAGTAGAAGGAGCATCAGTAAGGATATAGAGGGCTTGAACCCTGAATCAATCAACCAAATTGCACTAATTGACATTCATAGAACACCATACGTAACAACAGTAGAGTATACATCTTTTCAAGTTCATGTGGAATATTCACCAAGTTAGATCATTTCTGGGCCATAAATTAAGTTTTAGTAAATTTGAAATGATTGCAGCTCTGACTATAATTTGATTAAATTAGTAATCAATAGCAAATCGATATCTGGAAAATTCCCAGATATTTTTAAATGAAATCTAAACAAATTTAGGGTCCCTTGGGTCAAAGAAGGAATTACAAGTGGACTTAAAAAGTATTTTTAACTAAATGATGATAAAATCATTGACCAAGAGTGTACTTAAGAGACTAAAAACAAAACAAAACAAAAAACAAAAGTAAGTAAAAGGAAGGACAAATAAAGAGAAAAACAGATAAAACTTAAATAGAGAAAAGATCAATAATTTAAAAATTTGACAAAGCTAAAAGTTGTTTGTTTTTTTTTTTAATAGAACAACAAAATTAATCACACCTCTGTAGATTGGTCAAGAAAAAAAAGAGAACAAACTACTAATCAATAATGAAAGAGGAATTATCACTACAAGTCCTACGGACATTGACAGGCTAATAAGGGGATATTATGAACAACTTTATGCTAAGAAAAAAATTAATGACCTAGGGGAAATGGACAAATTTGGTACAAAGCACAACTTACCAAAACTGACCCAATGTGAAAGAAACACTCTGAATGACCCTATATCTATTAAAAAAGATTTAACTCACTATTAAAAACTTCTCAAAGAAACCTCCAGACCCCTTGGTTTCATTTAGTGAAATTTATCAAATATTTAAAGAAAAAATAACACCAATGTTACATAAACTCTTTCAAAAAATAGAGGAAGAGGGAATACTCCCCAACTCCTTTTGTGAGGCCAGCATAACCCTAATACCAAGACGTGAAAAAAGTCACCATAGAAGTGAAATAAAAAGAAAGAAAATTACATATCAATATTCCTCTTAAAACTGGAGACAAAAATCCTTTAGAAAATATTACAAATTGAATTCAGCAGTATATAGAAAGGATAATAAAACGTGATCAAATAGGGTGTATCCCAGAAATGTAAGATTGCATTAACATTCAAAAATTACTCCATGTAATTCACCACATTAACAGAATAAAGAAGAAAAAAAATATGATCATTCCCAAAGATGCAGAAAAAGCATTTGACAAACTCAATGCCCATTCACAGTTTAAGTCTTCTAGCAGCTACATATCTGTGAAAAATTTACAGCTGTCATCATCATACTTAATGGTGAAATATTGATTATTTTCTCCCCAAGATGAAATAAGGCAATGAGGTCCACTTTCACTAGTTCCATAGAAAGTGTACCAGGGGAAATATTGCAATAAGACAAGAAAAAGAAATAAAAGACATAAAGATAAGAAAGGAAGAAGTAAAACTGCCTGTTTGTAGATGACATTATTGATTACCTAAAAAGCTTAGGAATCCTCAAAACCACTTCATGAACTAAAAAGGGAATTTAGCCACTTTGTGGGATACAAGCTTAATATAGAAAACCCTTGCATTTTTATACATTAACAACAAACAATAGAAAAGTGAAGTTTAAAAATTACAATACTGTCAAAAAAGCATATAATTCTTAGGAATAAATTTTACAAAAGATGTACAATACTTCTATTTGGAAAATTTCAAAACATTGCTGAGATAAATAAGATTTAAATAAATGAATTTAAATAAACATACTCATATTTTTGTCAATTTCCCCAAAATTAATCTATGGATTTAAAGCTATAGCAGTAGAAATTTCTGTAGACTCCTTCTTTTAAACCTTGAGATTCACATAGCATAGTTAGTCATTTTAAATGTCCAGTTCAATGACAACTATCGCCTCTCTAACGTGATAGTTAGGTTCATGGTCAACATGGCCAGGCGATAGGGCACGTTGTCTTTTCAAGCATGCACTGGCCTATCTGTGAGGACACTTCATGGATTTAAATCGTGAGCAGGTTGGCAGATTCCATCTGCAGTCAGCTAAGGGGACTGCCTTCTGTGATGAGGGATGCTAAATCTAATCACCTGGAGGTTTTTAAGGAGAATTCAGAAGAGAGAATCTCTCTGTCTGTCTTCACTTCAGCCAGCCAGCCTCTCCTGGGGAGCTGGTTGAGGACCATCAAAGCTGCTAACTTGAGGCCTGCCCTGCAGATTTTTGACTTTTCCATCCCCACGGTTACGTGAGACACTTTTATAACTCTCCTATTTACAGATAACTCCTGTTGGTTCTGTTTCCCTGAAACCCCTAACTAATACAGCTTGGTACCAGGAGCTGTTCTTGAGAAACAGCTTTTGGCTTGTTATAGAGCCCTGGTGGGTGTTGAACAACCCACCAGGCCATAAAGTTGAGTGTGTGCAACAGCCACTCCACCATAAAATGGAAATGGTACATACAAGATAGGACCCAAGCAAGTCCTGAAGGCACAAGTAAGTTACATGAGAAAGTGGCCCAAATGCCCACAGCCCCCACTCCACTCCTGCCACATTACCTTCTCTTTCCCAGCCTAGAGTCATGGCCTCTTAGGGAGTTCCTTACAGTCAGTTGACTGAGGAAGTGAAAACTCGGGCCTGGTTTACAGATGGTTCAGCACGCTATGCAGGTACCACCCGAAAGTGGACAGCTGCAGCACTACAACCCCTTTCTGGATGTCCCTGAAGGACCATGGTGAGGGGATATCCTCCTCGTGGGCATAACTTCGAGCAGTGCACCTGGTTGTTCATTTTGCTTGGAAGGAAAACTGTCAGGAGGTGTGTTTGTATACTGACTCATAGATTACAGCTAATGATTTGGCTGGGTGATGAGGGACTTGGAAGGAGCATGATTGCAAGATTAGTGATGAAGAGGTATGTGGATAGACCTGTGTGTTGGGCAAAAAACATGAAGATATTTGTGTCCCATGTGAATGCACACCAGAAGGTGACTTCAGCAGAGGAAGATTTTAATAATCAAGTGGATAAGATGACCTGTTCTGTGGATACCTTTCATCCTCTTTGCCCAGCCACTCTTTCTCATTGCTCATGAACCAAGTGGTCATTGTGGTAGAGTTGGAGGTTATGCGTGGGCTCAGCAACATGGGCTTCCAGTTACCACGGCCAACCTGGCTATAGCCACTGCTGAGTGCTAAATCTTCCAGCAGCAGAGACCCACACTCAGCCCCCAATATGGTACCTTTCCTCAGAGTGCTATGTGGTGGCAAGTTGATTATATTGGATCACTCCTATCATGGAAAGGGCAGCGATTTGTTCTAGCTGGAATAGACACATACTCTGGATATGTGTTTGCCTTTCCTGCACACAATGCTTCTGTGAAGACTACCATCCATCGACTTACAGAATGCCTTATCTACTGCCATGGTATACCACACAGCATTCTGATCAAGGAACCCACCTGACAACAAATGAAGTGTGGAAATGGGCACATGCTCGTGGAATTCTCTGGTCTTACCATGTTCCCCATCATCCTGAAGCAGCTAGATGGATAGAACGATGGAATGGCCTTTTGAAGACTCAATTATGGCATCAACTAGGTGGCAATATATTACAGGGTTGGGGCCATGTTCTCCAGGAGGCTGTGTATGCTTTGAATCAGTGTCCACTGTATGGTGCTGTTTCTCCCATAGCCAAGATTCATAGTTCCAGGAATCAAAGGGTGAAAATGTGAGTGGCACCACTCACTATCACCCTTAGTGATCCACTAGGAAAATTTTTGCTTCCTGTCTCTGCTACCTTGCACTCTACTGGCCCACAGGCCTTAGTTCCAGAAATAGGAGGGCTTCCACCAAGAAACAGAACAATGATTCCATTGAACTAGAAGCTAAGACTTCCACCTGGTCACTCTTGGCTTCTTATACCTCTGAATCAACAGGAAAGGAGGGGATTGCTTTACTGGCTGGGTTGGTTAATCTTTACTACCAAGGGGAAATAGGGCTGCAATTACACAATGGAAGTAAAGAATAGTTTTCCTGGAATACAGGAGGTCCCCTGGGTGTTTCTTAGTACTACCATGCACTATGATTTAAGTCAATGGAAAACTACAACAACCCAATCCAAGCAGGACTGCCATTGGCCCAGAAACTTCCGGAATGAAGGTTTGGGTCACCCCAACCAGGCAAAGAACCACGGCCAGCTGAAGTGCTTGCTGACGGTGAAGGGAACATGGAATGGGTAGCTGAAGAAGGTAGTGATAAATATAAACTATGACCACGTGATCAGTTACAGAAACAAGGAGTGTAATAGTATGAATATTTCTTTCTTGAAACAAGGAGTGTAATAGTATGAATATTTCTTTCTTGCTTTATATATATGTATTTGTACATAAAGCAAATGTCTTTGTTTTTCTCTCCACCTTATCCCCTTTATTATATGGCATGAGTTGTATTGTTCATGTTGTAGTTATTTAAGTTATAGGATATCAAGTTTAAGAGTGAGTATTATGCAAGGGCTTGCACCCTATTCTGGAGAGATTTAGTGCGTTTCCAACTGTACTCAGGACAGCTGAGTATTGTCAAGCAAAAAACAAACAAATGAAAAAAACATTGTATCTGTACTGCTTTCTATTTAGAGATTATGTTTAAGGTGATAAGCTATAACCCATATCAAATTTTAAAATTTGTTCTATAGCTACTTGTTAAATGTACTTGGAAATATATTGCTTTTTTATATAGATACTATATTTCACAATTTAAAAAATGTTAACAAAAATGAACCTCAACTCCTGTCTCACACCAACCAAAAAAATAAATGTAGATGAATCATAGACTGAAATGTAAAAGCTGAAACTTAAAGTTTAAGGAGAGAAATTTGTTTACATTTTTTTTTTTTGTTACTTAGGAGGAGGCAAAGGTTTCTTAGAACAGTGGTCACATATGAAAAATTGGCAAAATACTTGAAGAGACATTTCACAAAAGAAGATTTACCAATAGCTAATAAACACATGAAAAAGCGTCCAACATCATTAGTCATCAGGGAAATGCAAACTAAAACCACAAAAGAATAGCACTCCACACTCACCAGAATGGCTAAAACTGAAAAGACTAACAAAACCAAATCTTAGTGATGGGAACAATGAGAATTATCATCTGTTGTTAGTGGAGCATAAAATAGATTCGTACAAAACATGCACCTACCCCTATGACCCAGAAATTCCACCCCCAAGTATTTCTCCAAGAGAAATGAAAAGTGCCCACAAAAAAATTGTACAAGAATGTTCACAGAAACTTAATTCATAGCAGTTTGAAAACCTGGAAACAACTTAAGTTCATTAATAGGAAACAAATTGTGTCATATCCACACAATGGAATACTGCTTGATAATAAGAAGGAATAAATGTAATAAACACAACACAACAAGTTGAATCTCAAAAGCATTATGCTGTCTGAAAGAAGCCATATGAAAAATAGAACGTAGTGTCTAATATGTTGAAAGTTCTAAAACAGGCAAAATTAATGTGGAAGATTTCATAAAAATAGTTATCCTTGAGACATAGGAGCAGGGATTTACTAAGAAGTGACAAGAGGAAATTTCCTAGAGGGATAGGAGTTTTTTTGTTTGTTTGTTTTTGAATGCTATATGGCAGGGCCACATTTCATTATTTTATTCATGTGAGTATCCTGTTATTGCAGCACCATTTGTTTAATTTGTTTGTTTGTTTTTGCTACTTTGTTTGTTTTTTGGGAAGTGCATGGACCAGGAATCAAACCTGGGTCTCCCTCATGGCAGGCGAGAATTCTACCACTGAACTACCCTTGCACCCCTCTCAATAGGAGTTTGTATTTGTTACAACTCATCAAATGACATGCTTAAGGTTTGTTCATCATGTGTAAATTTTACCTCAGACTTCTTTAAAAGAACTATAATAATGAATCTAGTTAATGAGGCAATATTTGGGGAAAATGAAAAGATGTCTGCAATTTTTTAATGCATGGACAAAATAAAATGGATTGATGGCTGGATAGAAGGGTGGCTATATGGAAAGATATGTGAGAAAGCAAGTAAAGTAAAATGTTCATGTAAATTGTGGATGGTGGACATTGGGTGTTTACTGTATTATTCTTTAAACTTTTCCATACTTTTGGAAGTTTGTATAATAAAATCCTGTAAAAAAATTAAACCAGTGATCTAAGTTCCCATCTTAAGAACTAGGAAAAGAGGAGCAGCTGCAAAAAATTTAGAGCTAATACCATACTTAATGAAAAATTGAACTATTTTCATTAATGATCCTCTCTGATCATTGTAATTCAACATGATAATGAATAATCTAGCCAAAACAAGAAAAAGAAAGAAAAGGAATACAGATAGGAAAGAATGTAATAAAACTGTCCCAATTCACACATCATGATTGCTAATGTTGAAAATCTAAAACAACTCCTAGAGCTAATAATCTCAAGGTCATAGGATACATAGTCAAAATTTAAAAATCAATATTAGAAATGCAACTGGAAAGTGAAATGAAAACAATTATATATACAACAGCATAAAAAATTACTTAAGGATAAATTTTAACAAAAGCTGTGTATGATGTCTATGCTAACACTAAAAAATGAATTTTGGTATATTTATACAACTGAATACTATTCAGCAATAAAAAGGAACAAATTACTAATATATGCATCAATTTACCTGAATTTCAAAGACAGTGAAATTTTCACTGAGTGAAAGAAGCCAGAAGCAAAAGAGTACGTAGCGTATGATTCATTTACATGAGGATACAGAATAGACAAAACAAATCTAATAGCAAAAAAAATCAAGGCAGAGGTTATCTCTGATGATAATTTAGAAGGTAGGGTGAGGCTTCATGAAATACACTGATAGCCACAGACCTCATTTGTACTCTGTTTAAAACTCTTACTTACCCTTCCGTTATTTACTCAGACTATGAAAAAAGAGAAAAGCATACTAGCCTAGTTTTATCTCTTTTTTTGGCCCATGTTTTAGTTTGCTAAAGCTTACAAAATACAATATACCAGAAATGGGTTGGCTTTTACAATGGGGATTTATTAGCTTACAAGTTTACAGTTTTGAGGCTGTGAAAATGCCCAAACTAAGGCATAAACAGACAACACCTCCTCCCCAAAGACTGGTTATCAGCCCCCCCCAACTCTTCTGACACAAAACCAGGCACATGGCAGCGTCTGCTCATCTCTCCTGGGTTTCGTTGCCTCCAGCTTCTGGCTTCAGTGGTATGGTACTTTAAAGCTGTTATGAACCCCGGAAAAGGCCATGTTCTTTTAATCCATTTCTGAGGAAGCTTTTGTGAGTAGGACCTTTTTTGTGTTGAACTTTTTGATTAGGTTATTTCAATTGATTAGGCTATTTCTTGTTTTTATTATTTAAAAAAAATTTTATTGTGAAAAATAACATATATACAAAAAGACTATCAAAACACACCACAACAATTAGTTATAGAAAAGATTTCAGAGTTTGGTATGGGTTACAGTTTCACAATTTTAGCTTTTTCCTTCTGACTCCTCCAAGACTAAAAGGGATATCAATATAATGATTCAGGAGTCATGCTCATTTGTTAAATCTTATTATCTCTTTTATAACTTCACTTCTCCTTTGATTTTGTTTAATTATTTATTTTTATTGATATATATATATTATATAGTCACATGCCATGTAATTATCTGAAATGTACAATCAATGGTTCATGATATCATCATATAGCTGTGCATTTATCATCACAATTGCCTTTGTTTTTATTTCTTGTGGAAAATAACATATATACAAAAAGGAAATAAATTTCAAAGCGCATTACAACAATTAGTTGTAGAACAGATTTCAGAGTTTAGTATGGGTTACAATTCCACAATTTTAGGTTTTGTACTTCTAGCTGATCTAAGATACTGGAGACTAAAGAAATATCAATATGACTCAGCAATCATACTTATTTGTTAAACCCTGCCTTCTCTGTATAAGTCCACCATCAACTTTAATCTTTCTCCTTCTTTTCAGGGGTATTTAGGCTATGCCCATTCTAACTTTTTCACATTGGAAGGGGCTATCAATAGTATGGGGTAGGGGGATGGAACTAGTTGATGTTCTGGAGAGGCTGGGCTCTCTGCATTTCAGGACTTATCTGGTCCAGGGACCCATCTGGAGGTTTCTGGAAAGTTACCCTAGTGCATGGAACCTTTGTAGAATCTCTTATAATGCCCTAGGTGTTCTTTAGGATTGGTGGGAATGGCTTTGGCTGGGGTTTGGCAAGTTACAATAGGTAGCATCTAACTGAAGCTTGCGTAAGAGTGACCTCTAGAGTAGCCTCTCGACTCTATTTGAGCTCTCTCAGTCATAAAAGCTCAGTTAGGCTATTTCAATTGAGATGTGACCCACTCCATTCAAGGTGGGTCTTAATTCCCTTACTGGAGTCCTTTATAAAAAGATAAAACACATACAGAAGCTAAGAGATGAAATTCAGAGAAACACCTGGAGAAGTGTAAAGGAAAGACCACAGACAGAGAAGGCAGAAGTGGAAGCCATGAAATCCAGGAGAGAAGGACCAGCAGATGCTGACCATGTGCCTTCCCATGTGACAGATGTCTCCTGGGTGCTGGCAGCCTGTCTTCAGAGTCCAGGTATCATCCTGTTGATGCTTTGAGTTGAAACATTTTCATGGCCTAAGAACTGTAAATTGTAAGGTAATAAATCCCCACTGTTAAAGTTAATCCACTTCTGGTATATTGCATTCCAGCAGCTCTACTGAACTGAAAAAAATGTGGCTTCCTCTCTGAGCTTCTGTGTGTGTTCTTGTCTCTCAACTTTCTGGCTTTTCTGTCTCAACTTCTCTGGGGCTGTTTTTTTTGTGTGTGTTCTCTCTGTCTTTTATCATCTTATAAAGGACTCCAGTAAGAGGATTAAGACTGACCCTGAATGAGGCAGGTCACATCTCAACCTAAGATCCCACACATCAAAAGATCCTACTTATAATGAGCCCTTAACCACAGAAATGGGCTACCTTTAAGAACATGGTCTTTTCTGGAGTACATACAGCTTCAAACCATCACAGCCCATAAATGAAGGAGCTTTTCAACCCATACATGAGATTAAGGCAGGAAGAAGGCAAGAGTCACAAAATACTTCATGGTCTGGCCCTTGTTTCTCCTGTCATCTTCCTGTTGCATTTTATGCCAATAAGCATGTTTCCTTTTTTTCCTGAAATTTTATTTATTTAAAAAAGTCAACCTTATGCATAAATATAAAAAAACAAGAGCTCTAAACAATCACAGATGTCTCCACAAAATAATAAATGTCATGGAAGTTAAAACTTACATATAAAACTTTACTGTTAACTATTCTAAATCTCCTATATGTATAACTTTAAAGTCTGCTCCCACAACAGAACAATAATGCCCAAACTTTTTAAGTCTTGCAGTGTACTTGCCCTCTGTTATTACTGCTACATTCTAAGTATCAGGTTCTCATTACTTTTCCTATACACAAATAAAAAATAGCTTATGATCCAAATTCTGGTTCAGTTATGCTCAAATTGCATACTATACAGCAGAAGTCTACCTCTCAGCCCACCAAAACTAAGAACTATCTTTCACTTATGTTATCTGTGCTAAACATAAAATATATATTTATTTAATACTTGTAGTTTAGGTTAGATACTGGCATAGTAAGTATGCTAATATTTTTTCTTAAATTCTGGGAGGTAACCACATAATATTGAACTCTAAAAAGAGAATCCTTCAAAGGAGATCCTTTACAAGACAGAAGTCCAAAGGAATAGAGAACAAGCCAAATCATTCACATTCCAGAGCAATTCAAGTTCTGCTATCATTAAGTTATACATCAAATGCTGATGATAAGGAGGATATCAAGAAAATTCCAAGTTCATTTCTAAGCTTAAAATCATAATGTTTTTTAAAACGCTTAAAATTTCCTAGTCTTCATCTTGATGAAAAGAGGGAGAGACCGGGGTGGAAAGTGGGACAGAGAGAGACAGAGCTTTGTAGCATTTTCTACAATGATGCTGTAGTTCAATATAAAAAAGTGCTTTGTTCATTCAGGCATTCTGAGTTCTACAAGAAGCTCCATTGTTTGCATCCAGGACTTTGGTGCACACTGAATAATACTCATAGGTTAGAGAAGCTAAGAGTCTTGGTGAATTGTAGACTTGAGGGCCGACAGAAAGGAGCAGGGTGCAACCCCCCCGAGAGAATCATAGAAATGAGCCCTAGCTGTGTCCAACGGGGATAGTCTGTCCTACAGCCAATCCTGCAGCAACATCGCAGTGACACTATTGACAAGAAAATTAAAATGCTCATCCTTACTGTTCCTCGCATCTCACATTAAAGGCACGCAAAAAGTAGTTCTTTATACACTTACTTTCCTGCTTGAAAAATAATGAAGGGTGAGATTTTAATCATAGCACTAACATAGTAGAGATTTTAATTGTGTACCTATAGTACTGAATCTCAGTAATTATGCTTTAATTTTAGATTAATGTAACCTAAACAATACTGTCCTAGAAATTAAGGGGACGTACTAGTGAATCTTATTAAGCAAGACATAAATCCATGTTCACTTTTCTTAACTCCATTCTTTAAAAACACACCTATATATGTTTACCTTCAGCTTGAAGCACCCTAACATTTAGGCACAGCTTGGCTTATTAATATTTTCCATAGAGAAGTCCCTTTAAATAAATATGCTTACATTAATTTTTAAAAATATTTTTCTATTACCTTCATGCACATATAGTCCATCCAAAGTATACAATCAGTGGCTCACAGTATCATCACATTGTTGTGTGTTCTTCACCAGGATCATTTTTAGAACATTTGCATCACTCCAGAAAAAGAAATAAAAAGGAAAAACCCATACATCCCATACCCCTTACCCTTCCCTCTCATTAACAACTAGTATTGCAATCTACCCAATTTATTTTTTACCTTTTATCCTCCACTTATTATTTATTTATTTACCTTATTTTTTTACTCATCTGTCCATGTGTTGGATAAAGGAAGCATCAGGCACAAGGTTTTCACAATCACATGGTCACATTTATAAAAGCTATATAGTTATACCATCTTCTTCAAGAATCAAGGCTACTGGAACACAGTTCAACAGTTTCAGCTGCTTCTCTCCAGCCACTCCAATACACCATAAACTAAAAAAGGATATCTATATCGTGCATAAGAATAACCTCCAGTATAACCTCTTAACTCTGTTTGAAATCTCTCAGCCACTGACACTTTATTCTGTCTCATTTCCCTCTTCCTCCTTTGGGTCAAGAAGGTTTTCACAATCCCATGATGCCAGGTCACAGCTTATCCCCAGGATGTCAGCCCCACATTGCCAGAGAGATTTACATCCTGGGAGTCATGTCCCACGTAGCAGGGAGGCAGTGAGTTCACCTGCTGAGTTGGCTTAGAGAGAGAGGTGCCACATCTGAGCAATAAAAGTGGTTCTCTGGGGCTGACTTCTAGGCATAATTACATTATTTTTTAAATCTAGATACTGTTTGTTCTAACCTTTGAAGTAGATGGAACATTGTTAGTACCTAAAGATTATAAAATGTGTTTTACATATTAGATTACCTTGTGTACTATTAGTTTAGGTTAACCTATATGCGTTCTTGCATATTGAGTCAGTAATAGTATTGAATAGTTCTTTTCAGCCTGTATTAGAATATTTATGTCAATATTCCCTTTTGTTTTGTAACCCATGATTAATCAAGGTTTATTGCTTAAAAGATCTACGTAACATCCGAGAAGAATTACAGATCAATATACTTTGAGCAAGCATGCTGTCTTGAGTCATGCCTTTGTTCATGCTTGTTACTTTTTCCAGGAACACACTTTTATTTTTTCCATTTTTCACTTTCCCTTCCCTTAAAGTATTTTGGGACCTTTGTGATCATCTATCTCCATCTGCCCCTTCATTTTAGAAGTGGTGGGGAAATGGAGTTTATTAGAGCAATAACAGCCTAAAGTAGAGTGGGTTAAATTAAAGATATATACTGAATCCCTACATCAAACAGTAAGAAAACAACACAAAATTAGGTTACTCCAACTATGGAATTAAAAGGGTACACTGACAAATATTTGTTTAATGCAAAAGAAGGCAGTAAATGTGGAACAGAGGAAAAAATAACATGTGACACAAGAAAACAAATAGCCAAATGGGAGGCATAAAGCTAAACATACAATTAATTACATTAAACATAAATGGATTAAATACTTAAATTAAAAATTGGAGATTATCAGATCATAGGATCCAACTATGTTCTAAGTGAAACCCTTTAGATTAAAAAACATAAAAGGTTGAAAGTAAAAAGATACAAAAGTAATCATAACAGAGCAGGAGTGGCTATACTAATATCAGACAAAATAGACTTTAGGACAAAAAAAATTGCAACTATAGATGAAGAGGGACATTTTATAATGATAAAAGGATCAATTCATAAGAAAGATACAACAGTTGCAAACATATCCACGCCTAACAACAGAGTTCCAAATATATGAGGTAAAAACTGACAGAATGTAAGGGAGAAATACAATTCAACAATAATAATTGGAGATTTTAATATTCCACTTTCAAAAATTGCCATAACAATTAGGCAGAAAATCAGCAATATTATAGAAGTCTTGACCTAACTGACAATTATAGAACACTCCATGAAACTAAAGTATAATACACATTCTTTACAAGCACACATGGAAAATTCCACATGATATTTTGCTAGACTATAAAACAAGTCTCAATAAATTTATAAAGATTGAAATAATATAAAGCGTGTTTTTCAACCACAGCAGAATAAAATGAAAAATCAGTAACAGAAGGAAATTTATGAAATCTGCAAACATTTGAAAATTAAACAAACATTTCTTAAAAACATATAGATTGAAGAAGAAATCACCAGGGAAATGTATTTTGAACTGATTGAAAATACAAATACAACATATGAAAACACAAACACAACATGACCTATGAGATGTAGCTAAAGTGTACTTAGAGGGAACTTTATACACTTACATGCCTATAATTATAAAAGAATTATTTCAAAATTAATAACCTAAGTTTCCATATTTAGGATCTAGAGAAAGAAGAGTAAACACAACTCAAACCAAGTAAACAGAATGAAATAAATTTATGAGCAGAAATAAATGGAATAGAAAGCAGGAAAACAATAGAGAAAATTTACACGCTAAAAGTTGGTTTGCTGAAAAGATCAATAAAATTAGAAAACTTTCAGTCGGAATGTAAGAAAATAAAAAGAGGAGATACAGATCATCAAAATCTGTAAATATAAAACAAAAGGGACCATAACTACTGACACTACAGAAATCAAAATAATACTACAAACAACTTAATGCCAATAAATCAGATAACCTAGATGAAATGAAAGTTCATTCCAAAAAATCACAACTACCAAAAGTGGTTCAAGAAAAAATAGAAACTCTGAGAAGGCTTATAACAAATACAGAGAATAAATTAGTAATAAAAACACTTCCCATGAATAAAACCCTAGGCCCAGATGGTTTCACTGGTGAATTCTAGCAAAGATTTAAAAGAAGAATTAGTAACAATCCTTCACAAACTCTTCCAAAAAATAGAAAAGAACACTTACTAACTCATTCCGAGTCCAATAAATCCCTAATACCAGAGCCAAACAAACATATTATAAGTAAAATACATACCAATATCTCTCATTAATGTAAACAAAACATTTCTCAAGCAAAGATTAGTAAACCAAATCTAGCAACATATAAAAATGATTATACATTGTAGCCAAGGAACGTTTACCCCAGGAATGTAGGACTGTAAGTTTGGTTTAACATCTAAAAATCAGCTAATATAATGCACCATATTAATAGAATAAAGGACACGAAGAAGGCATCTGACAAAATTCAGAATCCATTCATTATATGAAAAAAAAAAACCAAAAACTCTTTAATAGGAATAGAGGGGAACTTCCTCAACACTCTTTGTACAAGAATCGCATCTTTGAAGTAACTCTTGGGAGACCTAATTCATATTTCTAGTGTTAATCAGTGGGACACGTGGATCTATACAGCCCCTTTGAATCTTGTTCATCTTCAATATGGTAATATGACTTCTAGACCCACTAGAGAACCACCTTCACTTCTATCTATTCCCTTACATTGGAGTTCAACCTCATTAGCTAATGGTTCACGCATCTCCAGCTTCTATGTATCTCTAAGTTCCCTATATTCTGTATTATAAGCCTCTGATTTTACCTTTATGCTGGTCATAAAAGTGGAATCATACAGTATCTATCCTTTTGTGTCTGGCTAATTTCACTCAGCATTATGTCCTCAAGGCTCATCCACCTTGCCATGTGCTTCAGGATATCATTTTGTCTTACTGCTGCATAATATTCCATCGTATGTATATATACATTTGTTGATCCACTCGTCTGTTGATGCACATTTGGTTTGTTTCCATCTTTGGCAATTGTGAATAATGCTGCTATAAACATCGGTGTGCAAATGTCTGTTTGTATCATTGCTTTCAGCTCTTCTGAGTATATACCAAGTAGTGCTATTGCTGGGTCATAAGGCAACTCAATATTTAGTTTCCTAAGGAACCGGCAAACAGTCTTCCACAGTGGCTGCACGATTTACATTCCCACCAGCAGTGCATAAGTGTCCCAGTTTCTCCACATCCTCTCCAACATTTATAGTTTCCTGTTTGTTTAATAGTAGTCATTCTTATAGGTGTGAGGTGGTGTCTCATTGTAGTTTTGATCTGCATTTCTCTTACAGCCAATGAAAATAAGCATCTCTTCATGTGCTTTTTTGTTGTTGTTCTCGTTGGAACAAAAATTTTATTTGTGGTTATGTTGCAAATGATGTACAGTTAGAGTCATTTATTTCAGTTTGCTTTTTTTACACTTTTTTTATTGTATAGTATAACATATAAACAAAACAAAGAAATTAAAAAATAGTTTTCAAAGCACTCTCCAGAAAATGGGTACAGGATAGATCCCAGAGTTTGTCATGGGCTACCATTTGATACTGTCATATTTTTCCTTCTAGCTGCTCCAGAACATAGGAGGCTAGCAGGCTTAAATACTTTATCATCATAATCAACTTTTTTTCCTTTTTTTTTTGTGAACAATAACATATATACAAAAAAGCTATAAATTTCCAAGCACAGCACCACAATTAGTTGTAGAACATATCTCAGACTTTGACATGGGTTACAATTTCACAAGTTTAGGTTTTTACTTCTAGCTCCTCTAAAATACTGGAGACTAAAAGATATCAATGCAATCATTCAGCATTCATATTCATTTGTTAACTCCTATCTTCTTTGTGTAATTCCACCATCACCTTTGATCTTTCCATACCTCTCATTGGGGTTGTTTGGCCTGTGGCAATTTTAAATTTTTGATATTGGAAGGGCCTGTCACTAATATGGGGTAGGTAAATGGAACTATCTGAGGTCTGAAGAGGCTCGGCTAGTTTTCAGGGCTTGTCTGGACAAGGGACCCATCTGGAGGTTGTAGGTTTCTGGAAAGTTACTCTAGTGCATGGAACCCTTGTGGAATCTTATATATTGCCCTAGGTGTTCTTTAGGATTGGCTGGAATGGTCCTGGTTGAGGGTTGGCAGGTTATCATAGGTAGCAAGGACTACTTGAAGCTTGTGTAAGAGCAACCTCCAGGGTAGCCTCTCAACCCTATTTGAACTCTCTCTGCCGCTGATACTTTGTTAATTACACTTCTTTACCCCCATTTGGTCAGGATGGAATTGTTGATCCTATGGTCTGGATTCATCCCAGGAAGTCCTCTCCCACATCGCTGGAAGACTTTCAGCCTTAGATATCATGTCCCACATAGCAGGAAGGGCAATGATTTCACTTGCAGAGTATGGCTTAGAAAGACTGAGGCCACATCTGAGCAACAACAGAGGTCCTCCAGAAGTAACTCCTAGGCATTCCTATAGGTGTCTAAGCTTCTCCACTACCTACATGAGCTTCACAAGAGCAAGCCTCATGATCAAGGGCATGGCCTATTGATTTGGGTGACCCTAAAATTTGACACAGTATCAGGGATTCCCTGATGGTAAGGTTTAATAGTTCCATTTTCTTTCTCCCCTCCCTCAGGGGACTTTGCCAATACTTTTTGATTATCTGCTTAATATACTCTAGGATGTTTCCAGGCATTACAATAATTTATACAGGATTAAACGACCTCTTTCTCATTCTGTGCTCTCTGTGTTTCAGTTGTTCAAATGAGCTGTACAGATAGGTTGAATTAGATTATACACTACAGAAAATTTCAGTTCCAGATCAAACAAACCTTTATTCCATTGGTCTCAAAGAGCATGTGTGGTTCTAAAATACAGACCTGTTTTCCTTACCTTTATGTTCTGAATTACTTTAACCTTAGCCTGTTCAGCTTCATTCTTATCTCTAAATATCAGGTTATATATATAAAACAGCCTTTCAAAATCCAGAAATAATAGTCACCACTCCGGACTTAATGTGTTTACTTACAATCTAGGCCCCTGTTTTCTTATACACATTTTCTAAAGGTAGACATACCATTGGTGTTTTTTTTTTTGTTTCTGGCTTATTTTGTCTCACCAAATGTCCCACATGTTCATTCACATCATTGCATGCCTCACGACTTTGTTCCTTTTTGTAGCAGCACAACCTTCGTTCATAAGTGTACACCATCATTCGCCAATGTACTTCTCTGTCAATGCATCATCCTTCAGCCACCTGCATTCATCTGGCATCATGTAGAGGGCCCAAAGTCCACATTCCATCAACATTCTCAATTTTCGATAATTTCATTGCTCCCAAGAGACAGAAAACCAATAAACACACGGTCATCAAATAGAAGATCTATACCTCCTCTTAACTCTTGTCCCTCACCCCATTATTTACCTCTGCTGTTACTGTAGTAGTGTCTTCATGTGCTTTTGAGCATCTGTTTTTGCTCTTCAGAAAAATTCCAATACATATCTTTAGCCCATTTTATAATTGGGTTGTTTGTTTTTCTGTTGTTGAGTTGTATGATTTCTTTGTATATACTGGAAATCAAACCTTTGTCTGATATGTGATTTCCAAATATTTTCTCGCATTGAGTTGGCTGCCTCTTCACCTTTTTGACAAAGTCTTTCTAAGTGCAGAAGCATTTGATTTTGAGGTGTTCCCATTTATCTATTTTTTTCTTTTGTTCATTGTGCTTTGGGTGTAAAGTTTAGGAAGCTATCTCCTATTACTAGGTCTTGAAGATGTTTCCCTACATTTTCTTCTAGAAGCTTTATGGTGATAGTTCTTATATTTAGGTGTTTGATCCACATTGAGTTCATTTTTGTGGAGGGTGTAAGATAGGGGTCCTCTTTCATTCTCTTGGCTATTGATATCCAGTTCTTCCATGCACAATTATTGAAAAGACTATTTTGGCCCAGTTCAGGGGATTTGGGGACCTTGACCATAGATTTGTTGATCTATTTCTGCACTCTTGATTTGATTCCGTTGGTCAATGCTTCTGTCTTTGTGTCAGTACCATGCTGTTTTGACTACTGTGGCTTTATAATAGGTTTTAAAGTCAGGGAGTGTTAATCCTCCCACTTCATTCTTCTTTTTTAGGATGCCTTTAGCTATTCAGTCTCTTTCCCTTCCAGATGAATTTGGCAGTTGGCTTTTCCAAATCTTCAAAGTAGGTTGTTGGAATTTTGATTGGTCCTGTGCTGAATCTGTAGATCAATTTGGGGAGAATTGACATCTTAACTATATTTAGCCTTCCTATCCATAAGCAGGGAATGTCTTTCCACCTACTTAGATCTCCTTTGATTTCTTTTAGCAATGTTATGTAGTTTTCTGTGTACAAGTCCTTTATGTCCCTAGTTAAGTTCATTCCTAAGTACTTGATTCTATTAGTTGCTATTTTGAATGGATTTTTTTTCTTTAACTGACTCTTAGCTAGGTCACTGCTTGTATATAGAAATGTTACTCAGTTTTCCACATTAATCTTATATCCCACCACCTTGCTGAATTTGTTTATTAGCTCATGTAACTTTGCTGTAGATTTCTCTGTATCTTCCAATTATAGCATCATATCATCTGCAAATAGTGAGAGTTTTACTTCTTCTTTTCCAATGTGGATGCCTTTTATTTCTTTGTCCTTCCTGATGGCTCTAGTTAGAACTTCTAGCACAATGTTGAATAATAGTGGTAACAGTGGGCATCCTTGTCTTGTTCCTGATCTTAGGGGGAAGGCTTTCAGTCTCTTTCCATTGAGTACGATGCTGGTTATTGGTTTTTCATATATTCCTTTTATCATATTGAGGTAGTTTTCTTTGATTCCTATCTTTTGGAGTGTTTTTATCAGAAAAGGATGCTGAATTTTGTCAAATGCCTTTTCAGCATCAATCAAGATGATCATGTGATTTTTCCCTTTTGATTTGTTAATTGCTGTATTATATTAATTGATTTTCTTGTGTTGAACCATCCTTGCGTTCCTGGTATAAACCTCACTTGGTTATGGAGTATAATTCTTTTAACATGTTGTTGGATTCGATTTGTTAATATTTTATTGAAAATTTTTGCATCTATATTCATTAAGGAGATTGGCCTGTAGTTTCCTTTCTTATAGCATCTTTACCTGGTTTTGGTATTAAAATGATATTAGTTTCATAAAATGAGTTAGCTAGAGTTCCTTTTTCCTCAATTTTTGGGAAAAGTTTGGGCAGGATTGGTGTTAGTTCTTTTTGGAATGTTTGATAAAATTCCCCTTGAAGCCATCTGGCCTTGGGCTTTTGTTTGTAGGAAGGTTTTTGATGACTGATGGAATCTCTTTACTTGTGATTGGTTTGTTGAAGTCTTCTATTTCTTCCTGACTCAGTGTAGCTTGTTTGTGTGCTTCCAGAAATTTGTCCATTTCATCTAAGTTGTCTAGTTTTTTGGCACATAGTTCTTCATAAGAGGGTACTATATGATTTTTTTTATTTCTTCAGGATCTGTGGTAATGCACTCCTCATTTCTGATTTTGTTTATTTGCATCCTCTCTTTTTTTCTTTGTCAGTCTTGCTAGTGGCCCATCAATTTTATTGATTTTCTCAAAGAACCAATTTTTGGTTTTATTGATTCTTTCTATTGTTCTTTTGTTCTCCCATTCATTTAACTCTGTTTTAATCTTTGTTATTTGTCTTTTTCTATTTGCTTTGGGGTTAGTTTGCTGTACTTTCTCAAGTTCCTCCAGGTGAGTAATTAAGTCCTCAATTTTTGCTCCTTCTTGTTTCTTAATGTAGGCATTTAGGACAATAAATTTCCCTCTCAGCACCTTTGTCGCAGCCCATAAGTTTTGATAAGAGGTATTCTCATTTTCATTCATCTCCAGGTACTACTGATTTCTCTAGCAATTTCTTCTTTGACACACTGGTTGTTTCAGAGTGTGTTATTTAATCTCCATATATTTGTGAATGTTCTCATTCTTTGGTGGTTATTGAGATCCAGTTTCATTTCATTGTGATCAGAAAAAGTGCTTTGAATAATTTCAATGTTTTAAAATTTATAAAGACCTGTTTTGTGCCCCAGCATATGATCCATCCTGAAGACTGTCCCATGAGCACTAGAGAAGAATGTTTATCCTTGTGTTTTGTGGTACAATGATCTATATATGTCTGTTAGGTCTAATTCATTTATCGAGTTATTTAACTTCTTTATTTCTTTGTTGTTCTTCTCTCTAGTTGTTCTATCTATAGAGGAGACTATTGAAGTCTCCTACTATTATTGTTGAAACATCTATTGCTCCCTTCAGTTTTGCCAATGTCTGTCTCATGTACTTTGGAGCTCCTTGTTTGGGACCATCAACATTTATGATGGTCATATCTTCTTGAT
>PVIY010008054.1:0-40077 GCA_004026745.1 Myrmecophaga tridactyla
AAAAGCCATATTTTAATCCTAATCCCATTTTGTAAAGGCAGCCGTTTCTTCTAATCCCTATTCAGTACTGTATGCTTGAAACTGTAATTAGATCATCTCCCTGGAGATGTGATTTAATCAAGAATGGTTGTTGGGCTAGATTAGGTTGAGGCATGTCTCCACCCATTTGGGTGGGTCTTGATTAGTTTCTGGAGTCCTATAAAAGAGGAAACATTTTGGAGAAGAGTGGTTCAGAGAGGGCAGAGCAGAATGACATTGCCACAGGAAACAGAGCCCATCAGCCAGCGAACTTTGGAGATGAAGAAGGAAAATGCCTCCTGGGGAGCTTCACGAAACAGGAAGCCAGGAGAAGAAGCTAGCAGATGACGCCGTGTTCACCATGTGCCCTTCCAGATGAGAGAGGAACCCTGACTGTGTTCACCATGTGCCTTTCCAGATGAGAGAGAAACTCTGACTGTGTTCACCATATGCCTTTCCACTTGAGAAAGAAACCCTGAACTTCATTGGCCTTCTTGAACGGAGGTATCTTTCCCTGGATGCCTTTAATTGGATGTTTTTATAGACTTGCTTTAATTGGGACATTTTCTCGGCCTTAGAACTGTAAACTAGCAACTTATTAAATTCCCCTTTTTAAAAGCCATTGTTTCTGGTATATTGCATTCCGGCAGCTAGCAAACTAGAACACTTGGCACACACAAAAAATCTAAAATATTTTATACATAAATAAAATATACTATCAAAATTTATTTGACCTTTCTTTATTCTGGCCACCAGAAAATTTTTAAATTACAAATGTAGCTTGCATTACCTTCTACTGGACAACATTGTTCTAAGGAGTCAAAACGAAACAGGTTCCTATCAGTTCACTTGGGTTGTTAGAGATCCATTCTTTATTATGCACCCTGGGAAAATAATTCATCAGAAATTGAGGCAGAATACCTAATGATTACATAGTCCCAGGAATTTCATCTTCAAGCTCTCTTTTATGCTTCAACAAGTGCCTATTTACTCCAAAGAAGAAAATAATCTACTTCAGCATTTCAGCATAAAGCCAGTTACTCCTAACTAAGATCCTAATCAACAATTCAGTATTATTCTTAGAGCTCTTGACTTAAAAGGAGGGTTTTTTTAACGTTTAAAAAAAATTTTATTAAGAAAATATAAAAACAAACAAAAAACATCAGATAGGATTGATAAAGAGAAAAGTTAATAAATGGATAGATTAAGCAAATATATTAAAATATTAATGGCAGAAACTAGGTGGTGTGTATCCGAGTGTTCACCGTAAATTTCTTTTGCTTTGAATGTCTAGGATTTTGCCTTTATTTTGAATTTTCAAAATAAAATGTTGGAGAAAAAAATATGACCTCAGATCTAAGTCTCTCCTTAAAGATGGGTGCTTTGTTTTGTGACACTTCCGAGATCCAAGGATCAATTCGGAGAGTTATGAACATCTAGGGGAATGACTTTTTTCCCCCTTAAACATGTACTTTAGCTTAGTTATATCAAAAAGAACAGTATCAATAACAGTTTATATTTACACCGAACTTATCAAGTGTCAGGCTCTGTACATTCACCCAACAACCCTATGAAGGTATTATTTCTTATTCTTATTTTATGGAGGAGGAAAAAAGACTAAGTAACTTAACTAAGGTCACCCAGCCTTCAGAAGTAGTGGAGCAAAAATCTGGACCCAGGCAATTTGGCTCGTGTCTGTGTTCCTGATCAATTAATTATACTTCCTTTCAAAAGCACTATCAATAGAACATCAGCTCCATGAGGGAAGAGATTTTATTTAGTTTATTGCTACGTCTGTGATTTCTTAGGAAAGGCGTACAAGTGAGGGAAGAGAAAGACAATCATGGTGGTGGTTCATGGGGAAGTAAGCCAAAGAAGTCTACCTTTGCAGAGCCCTAAAGCCTGAGAGAGGAGGAAACTTACTCAGAAAAGCCTTTCCACTTCAGTAGATACTCCACTTGCCCCTTAACCACGCGCCTGTCTAGCACCTTCTCTACAACGTACTCCTCTTCATCTTCTGAAGATGAACTGTCAGCTGTCCGCTTGGTTTTCTTTCCCATGTCTCACACTATTTCACTGAAGGACTAAGGCCACCGGGTTCCTGAAAATGGAAAAGACAAATGGTTAGAATTCATATTAGGAGTTAAAGCTTTCTGTGTCCTCTTGATGGGTTGTAGGAGGTATACACAAAGTTGCCATGAAGTCTTCTCTCCAAAACTTTCCCTTTAACTAAACAGCCCAAATTATTAGATGCCACAATTGTCTAACTTCTCTAATTTCAGATTTTAAAAGACACATAGTGTGGTATGTTATTCCTGGCTATTTTTATAACTGCTTACAAGCTAAGAACTCAAAGAGAAATGAAGAAAACCTTGTTAAAAGAACCATGATATAACTGTAACCGTTTTCTCTAAGATACATGAGGCTCTATAAAAAAAAGAAAAGCCACCAAGTGTAACTTTTTCTGCTCTGAGCATCTTGACCAATTTCTTAGCAGGAAAAAAAAAAAAGGCCTGCTCAGGCATCTTTCACCACATTTTCAGTGACTTGGTACATTTCCCTTAAACAAACTGAGCTTGTCCCTTCAGAGCATTCATCAGCTCACAAAGGCAAAGCCGACATCTCAAACACACTGAACCTCCTTTAGCAAGCTCATTTGGGAGTAGGGGAGGAGGCTGAGAGGAGAAAAAGATTTTAGTCCTAAAATTCAAAATTAGTCACTGGATTGTTCAGTAATTCCCAAGGTTCAATTAATCCAAACAGTTAAAAAGTTACCTCTCCTCTTGTCAACTGAAGTTGACTTTAGGCCAGAGGAAGAGGAGGAAAAAGAAGTCTGGCCTCAGACTCAGCATCAACATGAAGCCTCAAAACACAGAGGAACCATTCAGAGGCCCAAGGAAAGCTGAAACAAGGCTACACAAATGGAAATTGAGTTAAGCTCAGAAATATGCACACCAGGGGGTACTCAACAGAGAATCTAGTTTTTAAAATTCCAACGTTGTTGCTGCCATAATTATTGTAAAGAATTCTTCCTTAACCATGTTAAATGGTGCCTACAGTCTGGATTATGGAGTAATAGGAACTGTTTTCTTAGGTGAACTCCATTTTTATTTTGCTGTCATCTTTAAAGATATTTTCCAGCACTCCCTAATATATCTCCAACCTGACCAGAAAAAGGTCACTATTTTTACTCCCTATTCCAGATCACTATCAGGAATAGGACAAGCAACTACCAATCTCAAAATTATGTTCAAGATGTATTTATCAATTTACTTCAAATTAGCAAAATTTAAGGAATTATTACAAAGATATATAGTTGGAAACCACATCTGCAAAACTTATTAGCAATAGGTTTGCCCATCTAAAAAACTACCTGTACCCTTTACTGTTCTGTAATAAAACTAAGTTTTCATTAAAACGTTTTATTTGGAAGAGAGAATGTAGGAAGAATATAGGTAGGGAGGTTTCAAATGATTTTTTCACGGACTTAGAAGAGAGCCCTAAGCTTCAAGAAGATATATCCAATTTTGTTTACTGGAAATAAAAACTGCCTTTGACCTCAACAGAGAGGAAATGTCATATTCCAGAGAGTACCCCACCCCACCCAACTCACCTTGGAATTTCCGGAAGCTGAGAAGTATAGGTCAGAGAGCTGGGGTTAAAACCAGCCCCGTGTTAGATGCATGCAGTTAAGCATTGTGGTCATGGCCTCCCTTGCCTCATCAGGAAAAACAAGGATATGCATGTGTTCTTCAGTTTGAGGGAGGTAAGAGAAAAATTTCCCTTGATACCTTCATGCAGAAGAGGAACCCCAAAACTAGAAGAAAAATGGGGGTTCCCTTCTTTACCTACCGGATGGCCCCAGTTCTTTCTTTCCCTCTGGACTAACAGGAGGGGCCTCCCCTCCCAGGTCTGGGGCTTGGCGGGCTGGAAGCTCCCCCGCCCCCACCCAGCTGCCTGGGCGCCACTGCGCAGCTGTCCCAGTCCGTTGCCATGACTACTGGCAGCAGTACTAGACTAAGGGGGGGAAGAGGCAAACGGAAAAGTTAAAAGGCTTAACTTTCCTTTTCAGTGAAGACGGGGTGGAGAAGTTGGAAGGTACCTCCCTTGGCTTCAAGGCTAAGGCATTCAGTACTCAAGGGAACTGCTTCTTGGGTTTTAAATCTAAAATTTCTGCCTAGTTCTCAAACAGCACTAAGAATCAATCAATGGCATTTTAACATAATCTAACAGGATTATAGCTCAACTGGCAGGGGGAGGGGAAAGGCTAGGTCCTTCTACACCAGGATCTGTATACCAGCCCCACAATCCAGCCCACCAGAAGCACTTTGAAGAAGGCCTTTGTACCATCTGTCGCTGAACAGTTCATTAAAATTGCGGGGGCGGGGTAGGAGAGACAGGAAAGAGAGTAGGGGAAATATCTCAGATACAATTTTCCTTCTTTGGGGAGTTACTAGATACTGATATAGAATCCAGGGGGTTCCAAACACTACCAAAATATGTCTTCAACAGAATTTATAAGCAGTAGTTTTTTTTAAAAAAGGGAGAGGGAACAGTCTAGCCATAATCTTTGCTATTAGATTTAAGATCACTTTTCATTAGTTCTTGTAATATTATCAAACAGATTTAAGAATAATTCTTACCCACTTGATACATTATTAATACTAAATACCATTATAAACTCCCTGTAACAATAGTTCCTAAAACTAGAGGAGGACTGAGATACAAAAAAGATACTCATAGACATTCCATAATTTTTCCTTTCTCCTGGCTCTAAAGAACATTTCAGAGAGCTCCATAGCCGAGCTCTGCTTCACATATACAGATGGGTCTTTAGAGCCAGAAGTTGCTGCTATGGAAGGAAAGTAAAAGGGACCATCAAAAGCAAAGAATCCAACTGAGGAAAAAGCAGGTAATAGTGATTATTTTGGCTGCCAAACAGAAGGTGTTATAGGATATGAGGGCAAAGTAAAAAAAAAAATTTCAATTATAGAGGAATATGTTCAAATTTGAATGGAGCCATGAGAAAATCAAAGTGAAAACTGCCTTTTTGGTCTCTCATTAACTTATGCCAAAGGAATTAGATCAGCGTTCTGATTCTGTGATTAACTTGCCATGTATGATCTGGAGTAAAAAAATTTAGACCTAACCCCACTAATGAAGACCTCACTAAAATGGGCCAAATAAATCCCTATTGCCTACCTCCTAGCGAAAGCGTGAGTTTATGTTAAAACCAAAGAGCTGTTAAGTTCCCCAACGAAAAGCTTTTGTAAAAAAATGGGAGGGCTGAACATAATAGCAGCAGGAAATATGTGACCTTCCAAATTCCTGAACTGTTAAACCAAATCACAGGCTATAGGGTAAAGTAACTCCTGTGGCTCAACATGTTAGTAGACAGCAAGAAAGGAAGACCAGTGTCTTTGTTAACTCGTAACGGAAAATTAATAAACTTTCAGAGAACAGGGCAGGTATGTTTTCTCAAGGGTAAAATACTTATTCTTACTCCTAAAAACTCAAAGAAGCATTGGAGACTGCAGAATGAAGACTAATTCATAGCAATTCTATGAAGGGATAAAGGACAGGAAAGAATGACAGCAACACCAACATTTTAGTGAAATCTTTCAAAAAAGAGAAGTGCAATCAGCAAGGGAAGGGACAAAAGTATTCTGGTGTCCACCCTGCCTCCTAAAGTATCAGGAAATACATCAATTCCCTCCCTCCTACCCTTAAGAACTACTTAAAGGGCACACGGACTGAGATCCCTTTCTCTTTTGGAAATGGGTTTTTTAACAGCTGACAAATCAAGTTGGGCCTGATGCCAGAAGTCAGAGACCAACCATAATATTCTGTAAAGAATGGCATGTGATTGTCTTGTAAATCTCCTGGACAGTCACAGATCAGAAACTGGCAAGGATGACGACATAGTTCTGATGGAATGTGTCTTATCTTAACCTTGAAGTTACAGATTTGCTCAGGAGCACCAGTAAGAAATGAGAAATGCACTCAGACATCGGAGGGGACATAATTCTCTTTTAGACAATGCGACCCAGTGTATTAGGGTCAAATGAAACACAAAGCCAGACGGACAATTTAAAGGCTAGAGCCTAGATCAGATAAAGCATCAAGACTGGTGGTTCACGCAGAGCTTGAGCAGAGGGAGTGTTTCGGTTTGAGAAATGAGACATGGCTGGCAGAATGATGGAGTGATTAAGGTAGAACCCTGATACCATGACAGAAAGGAGAGGTGAGCCTCAGAGCAGTCAGCCTCTAAACGCAACCTTATCCTTGTGGAAATCTCCATGGGAAGGGGTAAGCAGCTTCTCAAGTTTCTAGAGAGCCTTTCAGGCGTAACAGCTCTCAGCCCTCTCTTGAATGTAGACAGGAACTTTCTGGTAAAGGCCTCGATTATAACTATAGTTTCTGGCAACTAAAGCCCATAAGGATAGGAGAAAACAGCAGGCCCCCCAAGCCTTCATATACAAGGCAGTTTCACCTTATAGGCTTTGAATGCTGGGAAAAAGCACCTAAACCAGGAATCTGGTGAGAAGTAAACCTTGAAAAAACATCAAAGGGCTTTGTGGTCAGCACAGTCAGAATCCACATTTCAAGCCCCCTGACAGGAGACTTCTTTAACAGATGAATCTTAAAACAAAACAAGAGGTGAGGAGGTGAAGCAGAAAGAGGAGAGGGGAAAAAACATACCAAACATAAGGATGAAAGAAAAAAAAATTTTAAAACTGTCGTCCCAGCAATTAGAGAAAAAGTAAGATGGCATTACAGAAAGCTGAGGAGATTCAGAACAACAGATGTATGTATTGGTTCAGTCTCTGCATTAACCAGTCAGTCCTGGAGTCACAGACAAAACCAGCTACACAGGGTCTCTGGTGTCTGCTCTGTCTGATTCCTGTAGTCACTGCTTTTCAGTGGCAGCCATCTTGGCAGCTTTACTTAGATCTTGGTGTAGTACAATTTATTTTCATCACCACTGATGAGCAAAAGCATATATAACATAACACTAAATCTTTCTCTAAGCTTTCTTTGTAGTGTCCAGAAAGGAATGACCACCAATTAGTATGTTCCCTCATTTGACTTACCCACTAAACTATTTGGAAGTGGTAGTTTAAATGTCAAAATGCATAATCAATGAGCTCTCTCTTCATTTTATAGTTTCAATATAAATTCTTTAAGCCTACTAAGATGATAAAATCCTCCAGAAAGCCAGGGCTGAAGAGCAAGGAAGGGAGAGGCCACATGCAAAAGTTCTGATCATATTAATTAATTAAATATGCCACTTATGGGCAACTTGAATTGGCCCAGGCTTGAGAAATTCCTGTTGCTTCCCTAAGGTCTTTGGGGAAAGAAGTAGTTTTGCTTAAGATTAAATTGTCAGGTACTACCCTGTCTTCAAGGCATTCTCTAGATAGCCATATGGCAGCAAATAAACCCAATGAAAACATACCAAATTTAAAGAATCATTTTAATCTGCTCTATGTTCTTTGCTCTTTATGGATCTTGAAGTATCAGTGGTCTTAGATACATAGCACATATTGCATAAAACTAAAATACCCTCTATAAAAATGTTTTCTTCCACTGGATTTATGATTTCCAAAGTATTAGCCATGTGGCATTTTAACAAAAACACAGTATAAAGATGCACATTACAGCTGTCTTGGCTGTCTCAGGTTTTGTTAAATGGGCTGATAACTATCACTCCACCTCCACCAAAAGCCCATGAGCATCCAATTCAAGAGGAGTTAAAAGCTTTTTAAATGTCTGTTTAAGAGACTGGATTAAGAAAGAGTTGAGGAGGAAGATTAACTGTGGTCGTTAACACCCCTATCATTAACAAGCCACATACAGACAACACAAACTTTATTAATAGAGAGGAGTGTCAGGAGGAAATGCTCTCCCTTTGGCTACCACAGCTCCAGTTCATGATCCTTTAAAAATCAGGCCAAGGCAATGCTTCAACCAGTCACAGTATTATTCTGGGGCAACGCATCTTGTTTGTTGATTATCCATGCCTCCTGCCCCAGTGAGAAAGGGAGTAAAGAGTCTTTTGTTCTTTTAGTTTATAAAACATATATATTATAATCCATTAATATATTATTATAATACATATTAATATAATCCTTTTTTAACATATATTTTTTAAACTAAGCTGTCTTGTAAATTTCAACTGCTTGTTCCATCTATCTCTCAAGCTCTGCTGACCATTAAAAAATATAAATGGATGTGGACTATAGCATTTCAAGTCTCAGAACTGTTTGAAGTTATCAGTCTGGTAAACAGGTAGATTTAGCAGTAACACACAAATTCTTGATTATCTCATTACCAGGTATCAATCCTACAAAATAATTTTACATGAAATTTCTTTTATTAAAATCTACTGGATTTCTTCTCTTAAGCATTGGTGTTTAAATTTAGTTAGTGCACACCTAAACTCACCACTAGGCAAGAGGCTAGACATCCAAACATTCAAGATTTATGAGAAGGTAAAATTTGGCACCACTATAAGAAAATGTCTTCCAGATGGTGCTTTCCAACAACTTCCCCCTTGGAAATTACTGAACCCATTTCAAGGCACCAGACCCTTGAGATGGGATCTCACAACCACTCCTCCCTTTATTAAATGTGAAGCATGAATCAGGAGACTCTATCCCTGTCACCCCTCATAAATCATCTGATGATTTAATCATAAATTTTAAGAAAAATGGATAATGGCAATATTTGAGTAGATTACCATGAATCTTGGATTTATACCTGATCCTACGCTTGGAAACTATGTTTGCAAAATATGGAAGGGCTAAAAGAGAATTGAAGTGCCCACCCCTAAATAAAATCATAGTTATAAAGCATACTTCAAACTTCAGTCATAAAATTAAGACTCAGTGATTACCCCAGCATCATCGAACTTGCACAGATTTTGGAAATCAGCAGCTTAAGGGCTGATTACAAAGTCCCCTTCAGGTAATTTCAGCAAATCCTCTATTTTAACAAAAAGCCTATACTAAACAAGACAATTTAGGTTCTCTCATAGTCTTAACTTAGCAACATTCAAAAGTCCTGAAAGTTAAATTTGCATATTCTTAAACTAAAACCTCTAAAATAACTCTAACTTCAATGCTGAAAAGATTAGAATTTAAGTCAATATACTAAAATCTGATTAATACATGTTGACAAAAAAGGAGTTTCTATATAACTGGAATAAGATGTAACTCAGCTCATAAAACTTCAGGGAGTAAAAGAGAAATGTTCCTTCAACATATGGCATAATTTTGTGCTTTACCATTACCTGGTTGTATCTGCAACATCAATCATACTGAAGTCACAGCCTACAATTTAGATAAATAAAATCAAGCAGTATTGAACTTTTCCCCCACATCATCCAAGGGTATCCTTGGCAGCTCCTTGGCTATCTATTATGATCCTGACCAATTCCTCTCTGTAGCAATTTAAAAGCTGTAAAAAAAAAAAAAAAAAAAAAAAAAAAAAAAAATACATAATGGGTGATGACAGGAGAAACAAACCCACACCAGAAGTTATTGAACCTTGCAGGTCTTTGCAAGTGTCTCTATTGACATTTAAGTGTGAGTTACTATGGCACAATATCATAAAAGTGTGCTCTACACTTCAGATATATTGATGTTAAATGCAAAGAAAGGCCACCACCAGATAAATGGTTTAAAGGGATGGCCAATCTCAGACCACCCAGCTCTTTCAACTGAGTGTTTTGACATGTAACTTAGCCAAGCAAGATTTTTCTTTTTGTTCAAGTTCCAACTACATTTCCATTTCAAATCCTATGCCAAAGGGATGATGATTAATATAGTAATTCTGATCCTTGCTCTAAAACTGTTCAGTTGGTTACAGAATATTTACTGAGGGCCTAATAAGTGTCAATTGCAGGGACACCATGAGTCTAGTCTAGTCTTCGGCTTAATTGTAAAAGTTTGCAGTTTTAAAAGTTTCTCCTTCCTTTAATCAGTGCTGGTTAGAACCTTCTCCCAAAGTTATGAAAAAGATACTAAAAGGACAACTTGTTAAGAGTGGAAAGATCTGAACTAGGAAAATGGAGATGTGGGTTCTATCCTGACTATATCACTGAGAGGACAAATCGGACAAAGTTCACTTAACCTGGGCATTAATTACTTGCCCTACTTATCTCATAGGTCTGATGTGGAAAAAGAACAAGAAAACACTCTGAAAAATATAAAACAGAATGAAAAATGTCTCACAGGAGAGGAAGTCAAAAATAATACTTTGATAAGTATTCCCACTTTTCATATTTTCTGAAAAAGTTTGTCTAGAATTGATACTATTTCTTCCTTAAAGGTTTGGTAAAATTCACCAATGAAGCCATGTGGGCCTGGAGTTTTCTTTGTGGGAAGGTTTTTAACTACAAATCCTATTTCCTTAATAGATATAAGGCCAACAAGGTTCAGTATTTCTTAAGTGAGCTTTGGTAATTTCTTTTAAGAAGTGATTAATTTCATCTGAGACACTGGATTTACTGGCATAGTTGTTCATAATATCCCCTTATTACCTTTTTAATATCTGTAAAATCTGTAGTGATGTCCCCTCTCACTCCTGATATGAGTATCTGTGTCTTTTTTTTCCTGATCAGACTTGTCCAGTTTATCAATGTGATCAATCTTCTGAAAAGACAACTTTCAGTCTCATTGATTTTCTCTATTATTTTATATTTCATTAATTATTGCTTTTACCTTTCTCATTCTCTTCCTACTGCTTACTTTGGATTTGATTTGTGCTTGTTTCTTAAACTTAGGTCACTGACTTGAGGCCTGTTTTCTTTTAATTGAATTGTAATGCTACAAATTTCCCTCTAAGCACCACGTTAGCTTCATTCCACACAAGTTGATGTCACGGTCTCATTTTCACTTAATCCAAAATACTTTCTAATTTTCTTTGTAATTTCTCCTTTAGTGTATGGGTTACTTAAAAGTGTATTGTTTAGTTTCCAAATATTTGGTGATTTTCCAGTTATCTTTTGTTATTAATTTCTAATTTAATCCCATTACAATCTGAAAACATACTTTTATGGTCAAATCCTTTGAAATTTCAGACTTTTTTTTTTCATGGACAGAAGATGGTCTATGGTGGTAAATATTCCAAATGAACTTGACAAGTATATGCATTCTGCTGTTGAATGGCATGTTCTATGTCAATTAGATGAGGTTGGCTCGTAGTGTTGTTCAAGTCTTCTATTTCCTTAATGAGAAAGGGGTATTGAAATCTCCAAATATAATCACGGATGTCTATTTCTCTTTTCAGCTCTATCAGTTTTTTCTTCACATACTTTGAAGCTCTATTATTAGTTATACAAACATTTAGGATTGTTATGTCCTCTTAAGGAATTGATCACTTTATCACCTAGCTGGTGTTATGTGCCCTATCTCATAGGTCTGTTACGGAAAAAGAAACAAAAATTTCAAATAGAAGGTAAAATATTTGATAACAGAGAAAGTTAAAAATAACCAATGAATTTTCTGAATTTATCTGTAAGTTTTATCTAAGCCTTTCTCCAACTACTTGTATATAAATGAGGTTTGCTTACATGTTATCAGATCCTAGAAATAATTTATTGTTGTGAAATACTCAACAAATTAGTAGTATATTACCCTCCTCAACAACTTGGGAGGTAAATGAGTCTCACTGATTTAGGGATGAGAAACAAGGCACACAGAGATCAAGGATTTGCCACAGAAACCAAACTTAAGATGGATTTCCCATCCCGTTAGTTGACCTCATTAGCACAGGGCATTTTATTTTGACGTAAGTATACTTGCTGGCTCAGATATGAACTCACTTTATTCTAAGAAATGTCGATTACAATCAGAGAAATACTTGGATTCAATCTGGTTCCTTCTCTCTATGGAAGAAAGAAAAAACGAGGGTGCTTTATAAAACTTTATTTTGAAACAGTCTTTCAACGACGGCATCTCAATTCCAGGCTTTCTAGTATCCTTCCTAGCAATGAAGCACAATGAGACAGGCACTTGGTAAATCAGAAGAATGAGACTGGATGTGAAAATTTTTACACTTTCCATGACCTATTTTCATTCAGGTAGAAAATCTGTAATGTTTAACTCTGACAAACTGCTTTTACTTGGAAAGGAAATCCACACTACACAGCTCACATTCTCATTAGGATACGAGTAAAAATGGCCTAGCTAGTTCATCATACCATTTTTAGTAAATCTTTTATTCAAAAAGGTGTAAACACATAGTTAACAAGTACAGGTCTGTTAGCCTGTGTCAATTCCCTGAGGAGTTGGCAATCAGCCAACAACTCAGGCTTCAGTTCCTCAAGCTCTAGGCAAGGCTACCATAGTACTACACTGGCCCTGAATGTTAGAATGAGTCCTTGATTTGCATTTATAACTGCTGAAATCACTTCACAAAAATCTTACACCTGTCCAACATCTTCTCTAAAAGATGAATAGAGAGATGTGGCCAACAGCTGCCAGGAGGAGGAAGACGCAAGGGACGATTCTCCTTTAACAGCCTCCAAGGAGAGTGTGGCCTTGCTGCCGCCTGAATTTCTGACTTCTGCCCTCCAGAACTGTGAGGGAATAAATTTCTGTTGTTTTAAACTACCCAGTTTGTGGCAAGTTGTTACAGGAGCTACAGAAAACTAATACACTGGGGAAATAACGTTTGAAAAATAATAAACTGGGCATATATAAGGCTGAATAGTGATCTGAAAATAATTATGCTTCAGGTGACCCAAAGAATGTCTAAAACCTTTAATCCCTCATTTCAAAGGGTGAACTGAGGCAATCACATGATGCAATTTGCCAAAAAAATTTTTGGCAGACCAGAGAAGACAAACTCGGAAAGGTCTAGTATTTACAGAGCTACTAACAAGTCAGCATAGGTTTTCATCAAACGTGCTAGATGGCAGAGCTCCTGGACAGGCTAAACATAGGCCGTAGTTGTCAATGTGGGTGTTCTGCCAACACAAGTGTTAAGTTGGCTTCGAGTGGCTTACAGAAATCCAATAAATCTGCATCTTGGACTTGGCACAAGCCAACTCTTCTCAGGATGACCTGGACTCCTTTCCCATTATTATAATTAGTATATTAGTCAGTAAAAATCATCTTCTATAAGCTTAAGCAGGGAATGGACATCAGGGTTTGTTAAGGAGAAAAGATGATTGCCCAGAGTCCAAGTTTATGATTAAAGATTGTGTAAATAGCAGTCATACATAGTCATAAGTAGTATCTCACACTCTAATTTATCACTTTTAAAATCAACATCCACAGCACAGCTTTAGGCCCAATTCCATGTAAAGTGAATGGAAATAAAAACAGACCGAAGAAAAAGGACAAAAAAAAACATACAAAAACCAGAAATGATTTACCATAGGGTGTTGTTAAATAAATGGGCTATTTCTAATAAAATACGAAAATCACATGACATGGTTAAATATAATGGCTCAATAAAAGTAAAAAACACTCACTAATCCTCCTCAGAAGACTTTGTTCCCTGGATACCTTTCCCTCCATTCAGCACTATTGTCAAGGACTCTCAGAATTTCCAGAACTCTCCCAGACATATAAAAATCCAGTCACTTCAGATGTTCCTTCTTTCTCTTTCCCCAACCATTATCCTGTTCACTATATAGATAGAAGCTTTCTACTTATTAGCTTTCAGACAGATCAGGGAAAATGTGTTATTTTTCCCTTGTAGTGAATAAACCTTTTAGGTATTGCTTTGTATGCCTTAAAGCTAAGCACAAGTGTTTGAGGAATCCACTCAGAGAGTAATCTACGGAGGTGGCACAATTTGGTTATCTATTCTTCATATCAAAGTTTTGTTGGGGGTTTTCCCCCCACCAAAACTGTGGGTCTGTACATGGTGATAAGCTGTGAAATCAAATCAGTTCAGTAGAAAAATGGAACTTCACTTTTTACTAAATGTAATAGTATACTATAAATGAGAAATATCAGAGTGCTTTGCCCATGTACTTAGTAGAACTTGTGTACATGGGCAATGTAAAATGTATTTCTTTTCTAAGTAAACATATTTCTTTTCTAAAATGTATTAAAAAGTTTTGGAGTCATTGACCAAAAAGATTCTCAGGAAAGAGGCTTAAATCGAGTGAAAACCTAAGAACCATCTATAATTTATGATTATTTGAGGAAGTCCAACAAACACAAAATATAATCAATCAATATGTTTAAAATGTAATAATGGTAAAAACCTGAACGAAATTTTCCTTTTATCCAATGGAACGCTGATCAAGACTATCGGAAGAGATTATCCAAGAGCTAATTACTAGGATTTAGTGCTCCATTTACCACCAAAGGCCACTCCCTAAACACTTCAGCCACTTCTTCCCTCCTTTACCTAATTTCAAATTGTTAAAATGTTTTGACAATTCTAGCATCTGCCATATTTTAGAGCACTGATTTTCCACAGGGGAGGATTTTGAGCCCCATCCCCACCCCTCAAGATATCGGACAATGTCTAGAGACATTGTGGTTGTTGCAATTTGGGGTAGGGTGAGAAGCTACTGTATTTTAGTGGGTAGAAGCCAGGCATGCTGCTAAACATCCTTCAATGCTCAAGACAGCCCTCTACAGCAAAGAATTACCCAGCTCAAAATGTCTTGTGCTGAGGCTGAATTTGAGATCAAAATAGTACTCCTTTCAAACCTAAACAAACTGGAGACAAATATCCTTAACCTCACTTCAGTTCTTAAAAAGAAAGCAGTTGCATCATTATCATACATACAATTAGGTTTGCGACCATAAAATAAACACCTTGAAGGAAATATAATCAAAAGGCAATGAATTATCTGTTTAATGGCTCTTCCTTTCCCCAACAATCTAAATATCATTCTCCTTAACTTCCTTATACAAATTCAAAAACTCTCAAAAAGAAAAGCAAAGAGGTGTTTAAAAATCTCTAGGGTTGTAAAGACATATATATATGTATATATATATGGGGGGGGCACGCCTCAGAAAAAAACTAAGATAAAGGACAGGGTCATGGATAATGCTTATAAAGCACTTAGCATTATGCTTAGCCCTACTAAGTACTCAAAAAAAAAGTTACTTATTTTCATACCGAAAATCACCTTAGTTAAGGGGAAAACAACACTCTTTAGAGGTTGAAAAGGGGTGGTGAGAAGTAGGTGATTATGACTGGAATACCAAAAAAAAAAAAAAAAAAACAACCGCATTTATTTTTTATTTTATTTAATTTTGGTAACATATACAAACAATTTCTCATTTTAACCACTTTCATGTGCACAATTCAAACATTAATTACATTCACAATATTATGCTATCATCACCATCATATCCATTACATACCTTTATTTTTGTAAATTTAACTTTAAATTCCAAATTATTATCCCTGCAAAGATTTAAACACCAGGGATAAACACTTAAGTGCCCACGGACCAACCCAAACCGCCCTATCCCACCGTGTTCAAAGAGATAACATACTTTGGTGTCTAGCTTTCCAAAAACTTTTTCCATGGATTTATAAACGTATCTAATTTGTCCGTAAAATATGCATTATTATTTTGTAGATGTATCTCGATGTCTTTCCATAACTGTATAGAGATGTATCTTATTCGTTTTAGCATTTTGTCAGTCTTCCTAAAGAAGCGAATTCCCAAAGTCAAAAGGCCTCCACGGCTCCCCCCAAAACCTAAAAAGTGGTGGACGATGGGGTGAAAAAAATGCCAACAAACGTATGGTTTCCCTACCAAGCAAGTGAATGGGATGGAGATCTAAACTAGCATTCATTAGAAAAGACATTGTGGATAAAATACCCACTCCCACACGCCACCACTAGCATTGATCCCCCTTCCTTGCACCCCCAAATCTCAGCCCTCCCTCTTCTGGTACGCTGATTGGACCACCAGCCCGAGCGCTTTCTTTAGGCTGTCTGCCTACTGGCTCCAGATCTGGTCCATCCATGTAGCCGCCCGACTCCCACATTCCCCATTGGAGTCGAACCGCTGCCTCTTGCAGAAGCCCAACCTACCGCGCGCTTCCTACTCATTGGCTCAGTGAAACGCTGCTCAGGAGGGGAAAACCCGTCTCCCACATTCCGATGGCCCAAAGACCGATCAGTCAGTAGGTAAAGGGAGAGCCAATAGGTCTATATACCCGCCAGTCAAACTCTTCAGCTGCCCAACTCTAAAAACCTACAGGGCTAAAACATCCCGCCCCCTGCTCTTCTATTGGTTAGCTGGACCCACCGCTCCCCCGTCCCTAACCCCCACCCCCCGCGATCCATTCATTTCACACAATAACGGGCCCAACTGGAGTCGGTTCAAGACCTCGTATGGCTAGACTAGATTGTCTGCCACTTACCCGGGATCTAGAGCGATCACTCACGCTAACGTCTTCTCTATCCCTCTGTGGTGAGGTCCGACCACTGGCCACAGCTGCCGCCGCCTTCTGCGCAACGCCAACCGCCCGCCAAAACGGATCCTTTCCTGCGCCTGCGCGACCAATCCTGGGACCGGACCCTTTCTCCGCCCATTGCGCCTGCGCAAAAAGGGGCAAAAACTCCCGCCATTACGCAGGCGCTCTAGGGTCAACGCCCTCTCCCGTCCGCCATTTCGCGTGTTCCAAGCGGCAGCCGGAACTTCTTAATGCGCCTGCGTAACCTCGCCATTTTCTTACACATGCGCTTTGAAGGGGGTTGGTGCAAAAAAAAAAAAAAAAAAAAGTACATGTTAACTACCTGTCTTAATACAGTATGAAGCGTGATTTTCCAAGCCAATCGAATGTAATAACTGGGGTGTGAATAATTAAAAAGCATTTTAAACACTCTATGTACATTCAAATATGAATGACTGGTAGGCTAGCCAATCAGACAGGTTAAGAATAATATTACTCAGGAACCAATGGATTCCAAGGGGAGGAGCTGCGTAGAACGCCCAAACGGATGACGTTGCATAGCAATGCGGCAAGACAGGCCAATCGTAGAAAGAAGTAATTTCAGATATCCAATCATAGCTAAGAGGGGGCGGAACCCACCAATGCTGAAAGTGAGGAGGCGGGATAAAAGGGAGAGGCAGACGGTAGGTTGGCATATAGTTTCGTTAGCTTACTCCTTTCTGCTCTTGGACGCCGCTGGGGAAGCATCGTAGAAGTCGTTCCTCTCACTGCCGTCATGTCCAAGTCAGAGGTAAGATTCCCTTTTCAACTTCACTGTCTGTATCGACCTTTCCTAAGTTCTCTAGGATTCGGCTTCGTTTCGGTGCTTGCAGCAGCCCATCCAACGATTCCTTCCGTAGCTGCCAGGGCCTACCCCTCCCAAGGTTCGGGTCGCCATTTTGTCCTCGTCGCCATGAGGCCGCTTTCCGGCAACCATTACTTATTACAGCGGGCTCAAGTTAACGCCTGGTAAAATATTTAGACGTGTCCAATCTGTTTGATTTTGTTTAAGCTTGTCTCGGCGTTCTAATTTCTTGACAATTTTTAGTCTCTTACTGGCGACGCACCCCTCCCGCCCCCTGCTTTTGTTGCGCGTGCGTCGGGAGGAGAATAGGGACGCATGCGCTTATGGCCTCCCATCCGCAGCAAGCCGTCCCTGGAAAAGCACATGGTTTGTCGCGGCTTGAAAGAACAATAAGTGCAATGTATGCTAGTGGCTAGTTTTGCCCCTCCTGTCTGTAAGACTTCCACTTAACACTTATCCGCTCACTCCTAGTCTCCTAAAGAACCTGAACAGCTGCGGAAACTCTTCATCGGAGGGTTAAGCTTTGAAACAACCGATGAAAGTCTGAGGAGCCATTTTGAGCAATGGGGAACGCTCACGGACTGTGTGGTAAGACTTGGAAGGGGTAAAAAGGGTAGTAAAACCTGGCAGATGTCCTAGGGCTACACTGTTATTTGAATGCCTATGAAGTTAATAGGATTAGTGTTTTTAAATAGGTTGGTCAAGGAAGGTGTGGCTTTTTGTTAATGACTTAATTAAGGTCTCCCTTTAAAAATCTAGGGTAGTGGGAAACGAGAGTTTTATGGTCTCCCTACTATAAACTTGCCTGTTAAACGTAATCAACGTTTGACAGTTTCTGGGAACTTTAAGTCAATTAAAATCTTTCTCAGGTAATGAGAGATCCAAACACCAAACGCTCCCGAGGCTTTGGGTTTGTCACCTACGCCACTGTGGAGGAGGTGGATGCAGCCATGAATGCAAGGCCACATAAAGTGGATGGAAGAGTTGTGGAACCAAAGAGGGCTGTCTCAAGAGAAGTAAGTGTGTTTTACTTTCCTTAGTCATTTGGAAATGTGTTATTAGATGTTTCAGATTTGTGAGAGTTGTGGGATTTTTTTTAAGTAACTGACAAGGTTTTCTTCTGGTTAGGACTCTCAAAGACCAGGTGCCCACTTAACTGTGAAAAAGATCTTTGTTGGTGGCATTAAAGAAGACACTGAAGAACATCATCTAAGAGATTACTTTGAGCAGTATGGGAAAATTGAAGTGATTGAAATCATGACCGACCGAGGCAGTGGCAAGAAGAGAGGCTTTGCTTTTGTAACCTTTGACGATCATGACTCTGTGGATAAGATTGTCAGTAAGTATCAGATGACTGAGACTAAGAGTTCCAAAATCCATGTGTTCCTTAGGGTCACCTTTTTATCTTTTCTGTTTTTAGTTCAGAAATACCATACTGTGAATGGCCATAACTGTGAAGTAAGGAAAGCCCTGTCTAAGCAAGAGATGGCCAGTGCTTCATCCAGCCAAAGAGGTCTGTGTTACTTAATTCAACCTTATAAGTAATTCTGAGTAATCTCAATTTGTATGGCTTAACGTTTTATTTCCTTATAAGGTCGAAGTGGTTCTGGAAACTTCGGTGGTGGTCGTGGAGGTGGTTTTGGTGGGAATGACAACTTTGGTCGTGGAGGAAACTTCAGTGGTCGTGGTATGTATGGTTAAAGTTTGCTAAGAATAAGCTTGTGATTTAATTAACCTAGATAACTTGTCCTTTTGCCACCTGTGGTAGTATGTATCTACTGGTCTTTATTTCCAAAGTTACATTTTATCCAAATGTAGTGCTTGCTTCTTAACCAAAAGTTTAAAACCCTTTGGCATAGAAATTATAGTTTCTTTTTCAGAATAGGTGGTTCATATACTCAAGCCTAATTGTATTAACATTCTGCTTTCTTCTAGGTGGTTTTGGTGGCAGCCGAGGTGGTGGTGGATATGGTGGCAGTGGGGATGGCTATAATGGCTTTGGTAATGATGGTGAGTTTTTATTTAAGGAATATGTGGGTAACCTGTTTTAGATTAGGATAGTAGAGGCTAACACTAGTGCGGGACAACTTGAGTTGTCACCATAAACAATATGCATGTTGTGAGCAGGCCTTTATTTAGCCTTTGTGCTTGCACAGATTTTGATAGTTGAATACTTATTGAGAAGAATTGTATTCTTGTAGGTGGTTGTGGAGGAGGCGGCCCTGGTTACTCTGGAGGAAGCAGAGGCTATGGAAGTGGTGGACAGGGTTATGGCAACCAGGGCAGTGGCTATGGCGGGAGTGGCAGCTATGACAGCTATAACAACGGAGGCGGCTTTGGCGGTGGTAGTGGTAGGTATCCAGTGATCAAAGTATTTGGTGTGAGGGCTAGACTAGCCTCTTAGTTTATACCTATATTGGGATTTGATGCTCTTGAAAGGCATTAGATGATCTGTTGCATAGTATCTTTTAAAATGGGCTTGCTGTGCTACCTCCTCCTAGCTTTAAGCTGGGGCCGCCTCACTCAAATAGATGGATAAGTGGATAGTGATGTCTGCAGCTGGAGTTCCATAGCAGAGTTGTATTTTAACTCTCCTTTGGGAACTTAGGCACTGGTTGAGTAATCCAGGAAAGCTGCTTACAGTGATTCAATGCCACTGGAAAAACTCTGAAATCTTTTAGGCTATGGTAATTGGGACTATCTAAAGTACTGGATTGGTCAACTGAATGCCTTACCCAGAGAAGATGAAATAACAAGGATGACCAGAGCTTGGTAGTCGGGCAAATGATAAATCTTGTTTCACTTCAGAACACTAAACAGACAAAGGACTTGTTTTCTTTCCTAGGGAGCAATTTTGGAGGTGGTGGAAACTACAATGATTTTGGCAGTTACAACAATCAGTCTTCAAATTTTGGACCCATGAAGGGAGGAAATTTTGGAGGCAGAAGTTCTGGCCCCTATGGTGGTGGAGGCCAATATTTTGCCAAACCACGAAACCAAGGTATGATATAAATCTGTAGTATTGGAGGAATTAAGTATAGCTGTGCCTAGTATTGATAAGGGATGCCTTGAAGTTTTGTTTTGTTTTAGCTTTAACACAAGGTAATATGCATAGGCTTAAAACCTGCCTTATATATTAAAAGCTCAGATTTTAAGTGTATGTAAATTGGAAAATGAACCTGTTTGTGGCTCTCTTACTGCCTCAGGCAAGGGCTATTTTTAAGTGGTCAAACTCTTGAATAAGCTTTATTGGACATGTTATCATCCTACATACCCAAGGTTTTATCGTTAATACAAAACTTCTAAGACTTAAAAGGAATAAATTTTATTCCCAGGTGGCTATGGTGGTTCCTCCAGCAGCAGTAGCTACGGCAGTGGCAGAAGATTTTAATTCCAGGTAAGTAAGCACTTTTATGTATTGATGTGATTTTTATAATCGCTAATGAATCCAGTAACCCTAATGTAGTTGAGCAGTGCAACATAGTTAACATTATAATTGCAGTAAAATTATGGATATTAAGTTAATATTCAGATCAGCAAATTTTGTGGGAAACAAAACTTGCTATTGGATTGTAGCCATGAGTTTTAATATGTTTAGATTAACAACTTTATTCCATATTGTTCAACAGGAAACAAAGCTTAGCAGGAGAGGAGAGCCAGAGAAGTGACAGGGAAGCTACAGGTTACAACAGATTTGTGAACTCAGCCAAGCACAGTGGTGGCAGGGCCTAGCTGCTACAAAGAAGACATGTTTTAGACAATACTCATGTGTATGGGCAAAAAAACACAAGGACTGTATTTGTGACTAATTGTATAACAGGTTATTTTAGTTTCTGTTCTGTGGAAAGTGTAAAGCATTCCAACAAAGGGTTTTAATGTAGTTTTTTTTTTTTTTTTTTTTTTTGCACCCATGCTGTTGATTGCTAAATGTAATAGTCTGATCATGACGCTGAATAAATGTGTCTTTTTTTAAATGTGCTGTGTAAAGTTAGTCTACTCTGAAGCCATCTTGATAAACTCCCCAACAGTGTGAAGTTAGACTTCCTTCAGGGTGATGCCAGGTTCCATTCAAAATTCATTTACATTTATGATCTTGTGGGCAGAGAAGCTTTTTCCTCTTCAGAAACCTTGGTATAGTTGAACTGACAGTTACTGTGTTGTGACCTGGAGTTCATCAGTAAAAAGGGTCACCAAATCAAACTTAGAGAATTTCATTTGGTTATAAAACTGACTGTTGGCACATCCTATGCAATATATCTAAATTGAATAATGGTACCAGATTAAAATTATAGATGGGAAATGAAGCTTTTGTATCATCCATTATCATGTGTAATCAATAAACAATTTGATATCCTCTTGAATTGAATGACAACTGTATGGATTTGGGACTGGCAGAGATTTGGACCTTTCTCCCCACTACCCTTGACAATGTTGAATGTCTCTTACAATTCAAGTTCAAAACTCTGCCAGATACTAGAAACCAGCTATTGGCTAATGCCACCCCACAAGTCCACAGCTTAGAAGTGTTTGGGAGACCTTTTTGAAATAATGATCTATACAAAATTTTTATTAACAAAAATAGGTTGACATTAAAGGAAAACTGCAGTTGTACTGGGTTCTGGTTGGGTGGATCTTTAGGAGTTAATAGTTTTGAACCTACTAGGTATTGGGGATTTAAACTGTAGAAAGGGTGCAGAGCCACATTCTTAAATATATTACTCTTAACTGCAGTTTTCCTTTATGGCCCAAGAGTACACAACCATCCTAAAATGTTAATTGTATAGAAAATGATTTCTAATCCTTTTTAACAGTTACTATCCAATCATTGTTGTTTGTGCATAGGTTCTTCAGAGTCTTCCCTTTGGGTGCCCTCTTAATATCCATGCCATTGTATCTAGTAGCATAGTGATTTGTTTCTGATGAATAGGACTGTATATTCTATCCCATGGTTGTGTTGGAAGTTTGGGGAGGAGGGTGGGCAGAGGTGGGTGGGAGGGGGTGTGGTGGGTGGGGAAGTATGGATGGTAGTTCCATGGGTTTTTATATTGGCTGAGTTTGCCATAGCAAGTGGAACCTTAACTATTGAGGGAGTTTGCAGATACCTCAGGATTCGTGACAATGCCATTAAAGATCCAGGAGAGATGTTCAGCTACTAGGAACTGCTAGCAAGTATAGCGCGAATGGCTGCGAGCTCAGACACTCTACAGCTGAGAGTAGACACTTGTGGTATGTGGAGTACAGATAAGCCAGGGGCAGGCCACAGCACGCTCCATGAAAGCTAGGAGGGAGTGAAGTTTCAGTGATCATCGCAAGGAAGGAGGCAGACAAGAGTAAGGCACACCTGACTCTTAGGACTAGCGGTCAGAACCAGAAGGAAAGGTTTTATTGCTATGCTGGTAGGTAAGAACAGATTTTATTTATGTCCGTATAGTTAATCTAAATTCTGGTTTTCTATTAAATCTTAATTTATTGAGCCAAAAGATAAAACTAGTCGAGTTAAGCTCAATCTGTTTTTTTTTCTGGAGATGAACCATTTTAAATCTATACCCTAGTCTCGGTGGCTCCCAATAAAGGAAGTGAACGCTTTAATTACATTATTACTGTGATATTTTTGCCCTCTAATTTTTTTGTTTACCTTTGACCCATTTTCTTAAAATAATGGCTCAAAGTAATGCATTAGAATTTTCCCCTAAATGACGGTGGGAGGGTTGGGTGGACCATAAAACTGGGTGGGGGGAGGTTTAGCTTCATGGGACTTGGGACTGAGAGAAAATTTAGTTCTAAAGGTTGTTTGCTTTTCTAGGAAGGAAATCTGCTATGCTACTACAGGCTTACCATCTCTCTTTAACAGAAATTCATCTGTCCACAATCATGGCTAAAAGGTACGTTTTTTTTTATAAGGTAATGGTGATAGTTGTCGGCAAGAATGCTTAGAATTCCCAAAGTAAAAAGTGAAAATGACAAGCTGCCTCTCGGAACCAAAAAATAACTTGTAATACAAAAAGCATTATAGCCAGCAGGAAGTTATTAAAGCAACTGGATTCACGATAAAGAAAATGAAGTTATAGAGTCCTTCACCTCTGCTTAGGTAAATATTTCATTTTTCTTTTTGCAGGACCATCTTTATGAGGACAACTTTTACCTGAGCCACTATGTCCTTCATTTTACTGCCATGCAGTTGACAGCTGCTCTGCAGCTCAGATTGTTCAGTTTTATGAATGACTTTCTTAATATAATAAACTCTTTACCTTTGATACTGTTCTTTGTTCTTTATGGTAAATATGTTTGAAGCTACATTACTTTTTCCCATTTCAGATTTGAGAGAGGAAGTGTTAGCCAAGAGAAAAACGTGGTCGTGTAGTAAGCTGTTTACTATCTCACTCACTTAAGCATGAACTCATGAATCTCTTCTGGTAGCTATGTTTAATAGATATGTGGATTTCTGGAAGAGTGTAATAGATCTCATTTTAGTTTAAACAAGCTGAATTTATTGGTCAGCTGACTCGGACTTTGAGAGATCAAGGGTCAGGATGAACTCAGTATATCCTAGAGAAGAATACTTAAAGCAATTTACAAAGCAACAATTGTATCTTCTACCAACACCTAGGTTATTCTGAAATCCCCACTGTGTGAAACTGAGGATTGTACCCTAAGGCTTACTATTTGAAAGGACATATTTTCAGGGGTCTTTGAGGTCTTACAAATTTCCAACAAAATACATGATTATATCTGGCAAGGAGCTATGCTATAGAGACAAGGTAAGCATAAGAATTTTACGAGGGTTCTTTCGAAATTCATTTAAAACAATGACTGTTTGGAAGCATAGAACAATACATTAGGCAATGAGAGAGGTTGACTTTTAGCCTCTTGTTCATGCAACCTTGCATCACAACCCAGGGCATCCTGGGTCCAGAAGCACCTTTCATATGCACAGCAGACTGCAGTTGGGCCAGGTGTGTATAGTGATCACTAGAACTTGATCTCTGAGAGCAGGTTATCCTGTTCATGTTATGACCAGTGCTTAGAACATATAACTTATATAGTTTTTCAATATTAAATAAATGTCTGCATTTGCTTCTGAATTACAGCCTTTTGCAAGCTTGGTTAGAATAAAAATTTCCAGTGTCCTTACGTGAACAATTTTCAGCAGGCCCAGATCTTTACAACTTCATCCCACTTTTAATTTTTTAGAGAAAATTGGTACATTTTCATAACCTCAAGTCTTCACACCTATTGGAGATAGGAAGTTTCATGTCCCAAGCCCAGGCTAGAAACCACATTTCCATGTGGTTTTAGGTCTCAGCATTACATCAAAACGGTTTCCTTTTTAGAATGGAGCTAATAGAAAAAGTATAGGAAATACATAACCTAATTCAGTGATTGGGAAGCTTGGGACCCACCCAACTCCAACCTGATGAAGTGTGTTAGGTTTGATTTGGATTAATGTAGCTAAAGACAAACTATTGAATTCTGTTTCAAGAGAAAATAAACCAACAAAAAGATTTCCAGGGATCTAGAAAAAGGTCCCAAAACAAAGTTTGGGTAGTGTTTGTCCAACATAACCAGAGGAAATGGGGAAATTGCATACTCCACTCATGTGGAGTAGGTTTATAAAGGCCTGGGTGGCAAATCCTCTGAAATTTTGAAATCTGATCAAATTCTCTCCAAAAGTGGCTTACTCAGTCTTAGGAAGTTCTGGCACATGAGAAACTAGGCTGAGGGAGTCATAGGGAAGTAAGCAGAGAGGAATAGAGAAAACTCCTGTGGGCATTCTAGACTTTTTTGTTCTATGGATTGAGAGGACAAAACTAATCCCAGGGACTTTGAACGGATCTAGCCAGCTTTGGTAGCTCTTCTAGATCCCTAAGATGATCCATGGCCCTCTGAAAAAGGGTATGAAGGGCATATAGGTCTCCGAACTGTTTAAGCCCAAGTTTTATGTACACCTCATTTGGCACCCTTCGTTTTCTCCCCAATACACAAACTCCAAGGGAAAAGTGAGCTTGTGGGATCCCCTCCCCACCCCCAATAAACAGTGAGCTGTGAACAGTGCTCCCTTTTGAAGCAAAACACAAGGGAAGGGTATTTCTGTGGAGTGCTTTATAGACCAAAGTTTAGACGAGACCTGGAACTTGCAGATTTGGGGAGCTGAGTCACAGAGATACCAGCTGTCCCCCCATACCCACCTCAAGGCAAGCCTAACTGAACACCCCAGAGCCTCCAAATGCCACTGTTGACCCCTTCTGGGACTCAGAGTTAGGGAGTATGTTCATCAGAAGGAAATTAAAATCCTTATTGGCAGTCCCAACCTTATGGACCAGCTCAGTCTGTAGCCTCCATCTTGGTCCCACGGGGCACCAGGAATATGGCCCCATCGGCGGCCTGTTGCAGCACATACTCCTCAGGAGAGTAGCCATTGCCTGCTTCATCACGCAGGTGTTGGAAAATGTCAAGGTACAGCTCAGATAGCTGTTGGCGCATGGCCTCCAGAGTCCGGTCTGCCTCCCCACGGGCCTGGAGAAGGCGCTCTCGCTCACTGCCTAACCGCTCCAGCTCCCTCTCCAGCTGCACAATGGTTTCCAGCTTTCTTTTGCGGCAGTTCTGGGCAGCCACCTTGTTCTTGCCCCGCCGTCGGATGTCCCGGACTAATGCCAGCTGGCTCTCCGTCAGTGGATACCGTGCCAACAGCTCATTAAAGTCATCTACTGGCAAGTTGACAATCTTGTCCGTGGGGAAAGGGATCTTCATGGCTAGGGCCCGGCGCTCATCTCTACTCCCTGCCTCCCCCCGTGCAGTGGACTTGGCCCGCGCAGGGGCAGAGGAGGGCTCTAAGGTCAAGGGAGTCTCGGCAGGAGGCAAGGAGTAGTTGGGGTGGGCCAAGGAGTTGGGCATAAGTGAGTAGGGGTACTCTACTGGGTACATCTCTACATACTCGCTGCATCGCCGTCCAGCGTCTGACCCCTCCAGCTCAAGAGATTCACCGTCACTATAGTTGAGGGATAATCCTGAGTCTGACTCTGGGTCTTCTTGGGGCTTGGGTGGTCCTGCTGGGAGCCCAATGTCCAGGAGGGCTAAGTGGTCTGGGAGAGGCTCATTGAGGAGGCCTGAGAGGGTCAATGGCTTGGAGACTGGTATGCCCATATTTCCAAAGGAGTATGGGAGGTCGTGGACATGGGATGTGGATGCTGGGAGCTCATAGGGTGGAGGAGGAAGGGCGAAGCCCGAATCTGGGTGGATTGAACAGGGGCAGTAAGTTGTAGGCGGTGGGGGTCCAGGGTATGGGGATGGGGCTGGGGGCTCAAACGATGGCTCACTGGGAGCATTTAGGCCCTGCAAGGAAAGACAAAAGAGTTGGAGACAGGCTGAGGAATGGAAACCAGCTCTCTCTCAGTACCTGCTGCATCCTCCTGAAAAACTTAGTGAGATGATAGCAAGGCAACAGAAAGGTGCTAAAAATCATTAGAAGCTTCTCACAAACTTTCAGTGCAGCAAGGGTGGAAGTCACAGAGGTCAGACTTCAGAGAGGACTACTTAATATTGGAACAATGACGGAATCCCCTCTGGAGAAGTTTTCACTGTATTGAAATGGCTCATGTTCCTTTATTTCCTTCAAGAAGACAAGGAGTTATTAGCCAGGATCACCCCTCAGAACCCTTTCCTGCTGTTGCTACCTGGGGTCAAGGGGTCAAGCTCAGACCCTGGCCATGAACTGGGTGCCCAGTAGAGGGAGCTGCTGGATGGGAGGAAGGCCTGGGGCAGATTCTGAGTGTACTAGGCAAGGTGGCAGAGGAGGGAGAAAGGACTGGGCAGTGCAGAAGCTGGCACAAGCTCTCCCTTCTCTTCAGCCCCTCTGTCCCTGCCCAGGTGCACCAAGGAGGAGAGAACATGCTGGAAACAGAGCCCCCAACCCACGTTAGGGAGCCCTATTGAGAACAAAGATACCATTATTCAGCCAACAGACACCCCTTTGTCCAACTAGTCAGAGGAGAGGACCCCGGCATATTCTGACTCCCTTTCCTGAGGCCCCTGAACTGCTGCTCTATTACCTGGGGGTAATAGCTGCTAAGGGCAGGGAGAGGAATAAAAGGAAGAAGATGGGCAGGGTAGGAATAGAGGGCCTTCAGAAGGTGAGAAGGGGAGGGAGGGGGGAAGGAGAAAGAGGGCGGGGCAGGAGGTAGAGTAGTGAAATGTGAGCAGAATGGCTGCTGAGAGAGCCTACACCCCCAATCAGTTGCGTCCCTCCCACCACCTGTATCCACTACAGCTCTTCCAGACTCCCTTCCTCTTAATGTTCTGCTTCTCCATTCAGATCTCCCTCAGACTCTAGCCTTTGATTCTGCTGCTTGAGACCCTGAACCTGCTCCCTCCAGCCCTCTGTCTAAATCCTAGTCAGTGTCCCTACTTCTCCTCTCCCTGCCCCCAGCTCACCTGCAATTCAGTAATGGACATGATCTCTTGCCAAGTTAGTTCCATCTCACCCAGCTCCAGAGTGGGCAGCTGTGTCACCCTGTTCCTGTTCTGCTGGGGAGGACACGGGGGCATCCTACTGGGCCAGGGCCTGGTCCAGGTTCCCCCAAAGCCCAAATGATCCCAGCAACCTGTGTAGAAGGAAGAAGGAGGGTTAGGGCTGCTCCTTCTAGAGGTCAGCATGTTTGTCCTGCATCCAAGGAGAGGGTCCTTTCAGCTGAAGGGACCTCATTTCCTTCACACACACATGGTGGACTCACCCAATCAACTCCTGAAGATGGAAGGTCTTTTTCTGCCTTGTGACCTCCACTTCCTGACTATGTGTTATGGCTATAGTCAGTTCCTTTAAGAGCACAGTAGGTCTTTGTTTTTGTTTCAGTCAAGTCTCTTTCCCATACTTCTTATTCCCCAAAACCGTAGGCCTTGCCAGGAGCAGAAACCAGATCTTCTGTTTTTGTTTTGTTTTTCCCCCATTCTCTAGGCGGACATCAGGGGATCACCTCTGTCCTCAGTTTTAGGGTCTCAGCCTTTTCTTCCCAAGATGAGAATGAGTGTTTGGGGATCCCCAAGGAGTGTGTTGTGTATGGAAAGAGCCAAGCAGATGGCTCCACCCCCTCCCAGAGATATGGCCCAGGCCTGGTGACTGATAGCCACCCTGCCCTCTCCTCCTATCCGGGCCCTGGGCTCCCCTGCCTGGGACAGATAAGAGGTTATCAGCTGTAGGAGGCTGAGGAGGAATGGGCTCTGGAAGCCACTGGACCTCTGCCCTGTTCCCCTGTGGGTCATCTTGGTCACATCCCAAAAGGTCTATCTTCTTCTAAGCTAATACGACAACCATAGGGGTCTATCCTCTTTTAAGGTAATACAACAACCATAGCAAAGACTTATTAACCACTCGTCAAGAACTATGCTGGTGTTTTCAAGTATTAGTTTATAAGATTGATTTTCACAAAGGTCCTCTCAGAAACTAAGACCAAAGCTGATAAATGGCAGGGCCAGGTCTGGAACCTAGCTATATACTGGCTGACTGCACTCTCCTATTCCACTTCACAGATGCCTTCACTGCCTGTTGTGTTCTCCACCATTCAGTTCTTCCTGAATTAACAATGTTGTGTTACCATCACCACAGCCCCTTTTCTTTTGATCTGGGCACTAACTTCAGACCTGCCACAAAGCAACAGTGTGGTGTTGGAAAAGTCATCTCACTTTTCTGGGCCTCTGTTTCCTTGTTTGTAAAACAAGGGAGTTGGACAAGTTTAACCTGGAAGTTCCTTTCTGCTTGGACAGTTCTTAGTAAACCCTCACCCCTGCTGCCACCTTCTCTTCTGTCAGCCTCTCTCCAATCTACCTCCCTATCCCGATAGCCATGTCTCCCTGCATCCATTATCCCTGCCTTCAGCAAGGGATTCCTTGTCATTTTGACAGAGGCCTCCTGATCTCTTAGTGCTAGACACCATCTCCTCAACCCCCTGCCCCACATAAGTGAAGGCAAGTAGGCTGTAGATGGGGAAAACTTGTAGAAGGACAGGTTAGGACTGAACTCAAATTGCATGGCCTTAGGCCACCATAAGGATGGTCCTTCACGACTATTTAATATGAAACCCACTCTGACTTTCCACAAAATTAGTAAAAACTACAAATTACCCTTTGAAACGGGATTTCCCCAGCCCCTCTCCCACCCCTTGTTACTATGCTATTCCCAGAGCTGGGGGTTGGAGTAGGCACAGGCCCCTGGCCAGTGGGCCCAGTGGGTGGGGTGTTTATGTCTGTCCAGGATGCCATTTCAACACCGGAACCCCACTCTCCCCCACCCAGGTTCTGGCGGAAATTGCCCAAAGGCAAAGTGAATGGAGAAGGGCGTTAGGGGGGCAGGGACAATGACTCTTGCCTCATAGTCCTTCTCTCCCTCCCCCCCACTTTGTCCCTCCCTCTATCTTCCTGGATCTGACTCTAAAGAGCAGTATAAGGAACCTGCCCTAAGAGGCAGGAGACCAGGTTCTTTGACCCTCCAAATGCATGAACTTGGGTAAAACCCTTCCCATTGCTGGAGCATGCACTGTTAGTTTCTGCAGTCAAATGGAAATAGGACTAGAAAACTTCCCTGCTGTGACAAACAATAGACTGCATCTATTCTGGGGTTCACAAACGTTAGCGTGTGCCACAATCACCTGGGCTACTTGTGAAAACACAGATTACTGAAAGCTCAGACCTACTGAATCAGGTCCACGTAACTAAGAATCAACATTCTAGTATGTGCCCCTGGTAATTCTGATACAAGAGGCTGGCTACACCTTGAGAAACACCAAAGAGGTCCAAGTGTATGGATTCTCAGAAAGAACACAAAGAGGAGACCTGCAAATGCTTTTCAGGTTTTGAGATTCAAATCTTGATCCAGGCAAGGCTGGGCTCCTGGCTGCCCATCCTCTGAGCCTAGGTATCAGCCCCTTCTCATCAAGATCCAAAGTTCAGTCTCCCCCTCTCCCTGGGACAGAGAAATGAGAACAGAGGAGGGAGCTGGGAAAGGCAGGAGAGGGAGTTGAGAACTGCAGCAGCTCCAACCAGTTCTCTGATGCAGTAACAAGTTTGCACCAGGCTAAAGGGGGAACAGTATATTTATCCCTAGATGCTCAGGGATGGGTGGTGGTGTCTACACGAGGCATAGTCCCCTCTGGGTCTTAGATGCCTAACTTTCAGAGTGGGGTGAGGTGGGGGTGGGGACTGGTAGCCAGTGGGATAGATCAGGGAGGAGGGTGCCCTCAGAATCGTATCAAAAAAAAAAAAAAAAAAATCATAGAGGGTGGAGGAACAGAGGAGATACTGGGAAAGAGGAGCAGGCCTGGGAGGGGCTGATCTTAAAGAAATCTCCCTGTGTTCCTTTTCCTTTACAATAAACAATCCCCACTTTCCAGTTTAGTTCCCATTTGGAGGTCACACAGCCACCTTACTCCCATGGGGTTGCCTGTTCCTTTTCTTATTTCCCAACATCGTGGATTAGATAGGACGGGAGCAACTTTCAGGGACTGCAATCCATCCTCTTCACTCTCATTCTGATTGTCCAACCCAGAAAGATTTTATCACAATTGTAAATAAAGAAGGCTATCAGAGCTTTACACTTGAGGATACAGGGTAAGGATCTATGGGGAGGGATGCTGGGGAGAGGAAGGCATTTGGCCTTTAATTGCTGTCCCAGAACTCTAACTCCTTGACTAGGAGGTGTGGTAGAAAGGACACTTGCCTCAGGGTCTCTATTCTGAGGCTTTTCAGATCACCCCACCTCTCTGGGTGTCAATAAAGGCAGTGAAAGGATAGAGAGAGAGAGATGGGAACTTGGGTTGTGGGGTGGTTGATGAGTAACCTATTTAGAAAGATTACGGAGAACCCCAAACAGGGAGAGACACACACAGAGGTGAGCTAGAAATACAAACAGAATGGAGGAAAAGGGAAGAGAGATTTGATCAGAGCAAGTTTCAGGCCCCTGGGGGCATACATGGCTCAGACAGGTGTATGAAAATGGGGGACATGGGGACAAGCATCTGCTATCCTGTCCTTGGGAGCCAGAGAATCCCAGCCACCAGCAGCTCTCATGCCTTCCCTTTTTTCCAATGCTTTCTAGCCCTCTACCTCCCAAGCCGCCAGTTGTTCCAGTTCAAAGGAGCTACATGGGGTGGGGATTGGGGGTTGCAGACCTTCTTTTCCCTTCTAGTCCCAGCTGATCTCTAGATCTCTATTGTTCCTGGGCCCAGAGAAGATCAGGGACAGAGGGAGGGAAGAATCCAGCACCACCAGTCATCAGCACCACTGCTCCCATCCAGTGGATCCCTGCTTCCCCCAAACCTTCCAAGCTACCTGGGCAAGGTAATGAAATAGGGTGAAGGAAACGGTTGGTTCTATATACCCAGTAGTCTGTCATCTCCCCAAGAGCAGTCTACCTGATGAAGTGCTCCTCTAGGCCATTCTCCATTCCTTCCGGGGCCCCCCAGGGGACAACTTTCTAGTTTCCCAACTACAGACTCCTACCCCAAGGATCCCAGAGCCCTCAAGAAACCATCTAGGTCTTCTCCCAGAAGATGGCAAGTCTCTAAATCCCTAAACCAGGGGCAGCCTTGGAAGGCTGATATCTAGGAATGTACCGAGAGTTGGTTGTTTTTTCCCTCTGCCTCCTCCACCTCCCCAGCCTGCCTCTGGGATCCCAATGGAATCCCTCCTCCCACCCAGCCCTCAGGCACCTGTAGCAGAATCCAAGCTGGATGTGGAGGGAGATGAGGCTCCGGGTCTCGTCTCTGAGAAGGCTGGGCCTAGACTGACCCCTCCTGGGCGAGGATCCCTGGCTACCTCTCAAAACCAGTGAGGGCTGTGCCCCTCCCTTGGGCCATTTCTGAATGCTGAATGTGGAGGCTCAGGCTGAGGGAGGGAGGCCCCAGAGCGGACACACCAGCCTTCTCTCTGAAGAAGCCCTTGGCCTGAGTTCTCAGTCCTTCCTCCAACCCTCCCCTTTCCCCGTGGCCCTCCTCTCCTCCTGCCCCTTCTGGCCAAGAGAGGAAACTTGAGCCCCGTGTGGTTTCTGCCCACACTCCCGCCCCCACCTTGCTCCTGGCCAGCAGGGACACACATGGCTCCAAACCTCTCCGGGCTCTCCTCAGAGCCCAGGAGTCTAGCCAGGTCTGTGTTTCCCCCATCTATTTGATGAATCTCAGCCTGATGGGCCACTCAAAAATGGCCTCTAAACTTTATACAGGTTATAGTCTCCTTCTCTCTGCTTCCTTGGTCTCTTAAGGATACTGAGTCACATAGCTAGGTAGAGGACAGCTGAAGAGAAGAACCAGGTGTCTGTATTCCCAGCTGTTTAGGCAAGTGGGTATTTACTGAGGGGCCTTCATTTAAGCCTAGGTTCTGAGAAAAGGGGAGCCATTTTTGGAGGAGGGGCAGCCAGTTGCTTTGATGCATCCTTTCACCTGTAGCCTTCTCCCCTCCCCCCTCAGCCTCAGCTATCCTAAGACAAAGACCTCTTTCTTGGCCAGGTTTTTGCCAGTGTGTAAGGGGAGTCGTGTGTGTGTGTGTGTGTGTGTGTGTGTGTGTGTGTGTGTGTGTGTGTGTGTGTGTGTGTGTGTGTGTGTGGCGGGGGGGTCGCCCAGCAGGGAAATTGTTCACCTTCCTTAAAGGGTATCCAGGTGTCCTCTGGCCTCCTGTCCTAGGCAAGGCACTCCAGCCACACACTCTGGGCAGGCCAGGACATGAATGTAAGATATCTGGTCCTTCCCAGTCACCACAACAGCTCAGTGTCAAGCCAAGTAACCCAAAAGGCATTCATTCAACCCTTTGCCTCCAAGCCACATAACCCAACCTCCAGGCCAAACAGAACTCTCTCTAGAGACTAGGAGAGAAAGAGTCTTGCTTCCTCCTAGCTTTCAGTGGCTTTTAGCTCTAGGGAAAGTCCTTCCTTATGTCTAGCCACAATCCTTACAGCTGCAGCTTACTTTCTTTTTTTTTCCTATCTTTTCCCCTCTCTTATTGCACTCAAGTTAAACTGGAATCATTTAAAAACTAGAGAGGCAGACAGATGCTACCCCAAGGCAGGGCTGGCATTTAGCCAGCATGCCTTAATACGATTATGGTCACAGTTAAAATAATGAAAATATTCTGTTCCACTTGATAAAGAACAATTGCTTGGAGTGATCCAAGTGCTCCCCACCACTACCTCAGCCACTGAGTTCTCCCCTAGGAACCTCTACAATCCAGCAATACAACCAAGCAACCAGAAAGGCAAGGATGCTGATACTGCAAGGGGCCTCCCATTGTGGCAGGTAGGTGCTGGGGTTGATAAATGCCCAGTGCAAACCCGTGGTTAAGTGTTTTGAATTCCATCCATATTCCAGGAGATCATGACTCTACAGAGATGATCTACATAGAAGAGGAGGCAACAAGATCCCCTAAGGACTTCACTGTATGTTGTATGTGGGTTCAGAATCTCTTGATGACCTGGGCGTGAATCTGGGTCACACAGCTCTTTGACATGCATACTTGTTTGGGCCCCTTAGAGGGGATGAAGAGTGGTGATAGACATGCTTGTGGCTGATTAAATAATGCTATCAAGTTACAGTTAGTCAGCAAGCACTTACTGAATGGGAACACTGGTCCAGGATACTGTATGTAGCACTACAGATACAACTATGGATAACACAAGCCTCATCATTCATTCTACAAATATTTATTGTATGTCTACTATGTTTTATACTCTGGGAACACAGAGATAAACAAGGCATAATCCACATCCCCACAGGCTAGTTTAGGTAATTACATTAATAATGGTCAATCTAAAGTGCTATGAAACAGAGGAAATAAATTCTGCCTGATGAAGTTCAGGGAGGGCTTCACAGAGGTGACAACTGAGCTGGGTTACAGAGAATGGCTAGGAGCTCACTAAGCAGGGAAGAGAAGGCTATTCCAGGCAAAGATGTGAAGGCACTGAGGCATGGAACATTGACCTTTTGGAAACAGGGTAGTAGTTTGGGTTTAGCAGAAAGGGGTATAGGGTGGGAAACTGTAGAAGACAAATTATGCTGGGTGATTGTGTGTCATCCTATAGGCAATGGGACTCATAGACGTGTTTGAAGCAGTTTACTACTTATTTGGAAAAACCAGACATGGTCACGTAGGGCAAGATAAGTGAACAGACAGCCTTCACTTAGGTGGCTGGCTAGGAGGAGGTGACCCTCCCATTCCTCCTCTAAGATTCCTATAGTTCAGAGTGAATACCAATCTACCTGAATTCTCCTTTGCTTGATTTATAATTTGCAGAGGATTAGGAGTCCAAGTGCCAGTCTGAATGGGTTGGATAGTGCCTGTGGCTTAGCAAGGCAGAGATGCCTAAGATTTTCCCATCCTCAAGCTCCTCCTACTTCGGCAAAGGTAGCACTGACCGAATATGGAGAAATACATGGTCACAAACCTTTATGATTATACCATTCTCCATTTGTGCTGCTCACCAACCTGCAAAAGGCTGACTTGTTGTCACTGCTCAACTCCCTCCCCCACCTCCCCACAATGCATGTGCACACCACCACCGAGCATCAGGTCAAGCCACAAGCAATATTGCCAAACACCCCACTGGGTTATGCAACCAGCTTCCCGAGAAGGGTGGAGAGAGTAGAGGTGGAACCAGGGGTGGACCATAGGTCCCAGAGGGAGCTGGTTGCCTTGCCTGCTGGTGTGACCGCAATGGCCCCAGGGGGCGGGGGCAGGACAGGCCCTTTATCAGTGCCCTGCAGGGTTGCACCCGCCACCCCCTGGCTTCCTCTCTCAACAGACGGAAAGGGGAGGCAGCCACAGGGGGCTGGGTGTTATCCTACAGGGCAGAGAAGGGCGGTTACCCCGGATGGCTGGGGGAGGTAGTGGAGGGGGTCTAAGACCTGAGAATAGTTAGACACCAATTACCAAAGTAAGGGGGTGGGGGGTAAACTGAGGCCCAGATGGTGGGCCAGAACTTTGTGTCATCTACTCCTTTTACCTTATGTTCCAGTTTGGATAAGGATAGGGTTTTTAAAAAATGTCTTCGAATAAGGAGGTTCCTTTTCTCAGATAAGAATTATTAACGGGATTGACTCAGGAGTTGAGGGGAGAGTGAGCCCCACTCTCAGGGTAAAAGAGCTTGGAGATCATTGACTTTTGGGCTTTCAAGTGTCCCAGCCCCTGGCATTTAGGAGATATGGCCTGTGAAGGATTGACTGAACCCAGGAAGGATGAAGGCTGATAGATGAGTCCAGAATAGCCTAGGAGAAATAACCCCTGGCACTTCATTCTGAATCTAGAAGGAGAAGTAGGTATGTTTGCATGGTGTAGTAGACTGAGGACCAGATCTTGAACCTTAAGACCTACACTTAAGTCCTGGTTTGATTTTATTAGCTGTGACCTTGGACAACTCAACATTTCTGAGCTTTGTTTCCTCACCTGAAAAATGGAGATAATGAAGATAATACCTATTTTGTGGAGTCCTTGAGAGGATAAAATGGGGAAATCAATATAAATTGAGTCTGTTACCATGGAAGCTAAGAAACCTGGAGGCCAAAGTGCCTCGGGGGCTTGAGGAATTGAGAACAACCTATCTCAAGTCCGGACTCTGGTAGAGATGCTTGGAATAGAACTGAAGGCAGTGGCAGCCCAATTCTAGGAGCAAACCAGGACCAGGATACTGCAGTACCCTGGAGGGGGAGAGGGAGCAGCTAGACTTCCAGGAACTAACCCTTAGGCCACAGCTCTCCCACCCCGGGGCTCTGGGGTGTGGCCAGTACTAGCCACACAATGGGCTCAATGCCAGCCCAATGGGCTTCAGTCACCTTCCAGGAACCCCTTAACCCCCACTCTTTACCACTGTTGCAATCCTTTGCAGTAGGTGGAGCTTCCTAGGAAGTCTCACCCTCTGGCCCTCAGAGTCTGGGAGGCCTGATAACTGGCTACTTACTTATCCCTTTTTGTAAGCATCCTCCTCATTCAATCTCCCATCTTTGCTCTTCCTGCTCACCTCTACCTGGAATGCTCTCCTTGGGCCTTTCTATCAACCTCAGGCAGTGTGGAGTAGAAGAAAAATTTGAGTTTGAACCTCAGCTCAATACTCAGCAGTTTGGACTTGGGCAAATTATTTAACCTCCTTGGGCCTCAGTTTCCCTTGGTAAATGGGGAGAACAACATTTCTGTCCCTGGTTGTTGAGAGGAATCAGGTGGGAAAATGAACTTCCAGTGCTTATACCGAAACTATATTAATGTTGGCTCTCGTTCACTGACCCACTCTCCAAGTCCCAGGTCAGTTCAAGTTCCAGCTCCATGACACTTTTTCTCACTTCCTCAGCCCACAAACTTATTTTCCTTCTCTTATGTCTTTTACAAATATTTTATGTACCAGAAAAGCAATAGCTTCATTTAAATATTTTATTTCCTAATTGGCCAAACCATATAATTTCATGTTTCATTAAAGCATCATATACTAGCAATGGTATAAATTATATTTTACACAACTTTTCTCAGGCACTGTAGTATAATGGTTAAGAGCATGAGTTTTAGAGTCAGAAATGCTTGTGCTCAAATCTTGGTTCTGAAATTCACTTTGAGAGCTTAAAGAAAATTCTTTAATTTCTCTGAGCTTAATTTTCCACATCTACAATTTGGGGATAATAATAGCACTTATCTTTTAGGATTATTATGAGAAGTAAATTAGTTAAAAAAAATGGGAATGTTTGGCTCAGGGGTTCAGTGCCTGTGACACAGAAAGCATTATCACATGAAACACACAATTATTATTAACTAATAATTAGTAAACTTCTTATGAGACTGCATCATATGTTTTGTCTTTTTTGTATCTACTTTAAGGTGTCTAGTTCTTAGTACCATATATGTTCATTCATTCCACAAGTATAGAGCATTTTCCAAAATCTGAGGATACCATGATAATTAACATATGATCCTTGCTTTTGGGCACTCGCAGTACAACAGTGCAGACACATATAAACAGATAAATGGATGTGGCCAATGATAGGAGGATGGGTCAATTTCATTCTGTACAAATGTCTTTATATTGCTTCAGGGAAGGCTTCAGGGAGGAAGAAAGCTTTCAGCTAGTCTGGAAGGATGGAAGAATCTGAGTTTTCTAGGGAGAAAAATCAAGGACAGCATTCCAGGCAGAAGAAACAATATATGCAAAGATATAGTTGTGGGGGAAAAATAATTCTATTAACAGTTTGATCAATTACAGTATACACCTCAATTACAACTCTGAGAGCCCCAGAGTTATAAAAAGGAGATTTGGTTGGAAAGAAAGTTTCTCCCAGTTTTCTGGGGCAGCAGGGTAGATCTTGGAGACCAGGGCTCACTCCCTGGCAGGAGTCTAATCACCAAATTCTCAGATAGCCCTCTTTCTCCAAGTACCCTAGGGAAGTATGGCAGAATAATTCAGAGGTAAGGCTGGACCTCAAGGTATCAGTCTACAGAGTTTATCCAGGTAGTATTCCAACTCATTCCCTTGGATGAAAGCAAAACCTATAACCCCTGGAATTCTCCTCTTGTGGTCATAAGTTTCATCCTGGTTGTATGCTGAGGTGACACACCTCCTATACCTATATCTCAGAGACAAAGCCAAACTGCTGGTAGCTCAGAATGATGCCACCTTTCTTCTACTGTCTCTTTGGGGCCCACTTCACTGCTAGGGAGTAAGTACTTCCAGTGAGCACCCAAGACTTGGGGTGTCCTCACCAGTCAGTTGCACCATGGATGGGGAGGTGCCCACATCTCTAGGTCAGCAGCTGCCCACACTCCACTGTCTGATTACCACGTGTCAAGCTGTTTCCCATTCTGCGATGGCTGGAGCAGAAACGATCCATGATTGCTGTAGCAAGAGGCAGAACAAGCTCTGGGCTGAGAGTTAAGAGGCCCAGCACCTAATGTAGGTGAACTGTGTGGCCCTGGGTACTTGAATAACTTTTCTGAGTGTTCTATTTCATGCAAAATGGAAAAAAACAAAACAACAAAAAAACTCTATTTCTCAGAGTATGTGAAATTAGTATCTTATGATACCTGGTTTAATGTTAGAGTAACAAGAGATAGAAACACTGTTGATTTTTTTCCTCTTAGAGTCTAAGCCTCTAAGATTAAAGGCTCAGAAGTGTGATTTTGGTCAATTAATTAGGCTTGGGAGAACTCACTGATGTGAAATATGTCATATGTAGTCTGTTTACATAAAACTTATATTGCATTTACATTTATGGCCAATTGATTTTTTTCTTTTTTTGCCAATTGAATTTTTTCTTTTTTTTTTTTTTGCATAGGCAGGCACTGGAAATCGAACCCGGGTCTCTGGCATGGCATGCGAGAACTCTGCCTGCTGAGCCACTGTGGCCCACCCGCCAACTGATTTTTGACAAAGGGACAATGATCACACAAATGGGAAAGAACAGTCTCTTCAACAAATGGTGCTGGGAAAACTGGATCTCCTTTTGCAAAAGAATGGAGGTGGTTCCCTATCTCATACCTACACAAAAATCAACTCAAAATGGATCAAAGACCTAAATATAAGAGCCAGAACTATAAAACTCCTAGAAGAATATGTAGGGAAACATCTTCATGACCTTGTGTTAGGCAATGGTTTCCTAGACTTTACGCCCAAAACACAAGCAGCAAAAGAAAAAAAAATAGGGATGATTGAATAATGATATAGCTGTCACAATGTGACTGTGTGATTGTGAAAACCTTGTGTCTGATGCTCCTTTTATCTACCTTGCCAACAAAGGAGTAGAACATATGGAATAAAAATAAATAATAGGGGGAACAAATGCTAAAATAAATTTAGTTTGAAATCAATGAAAGCAAGGGGTAAGGGGTATGGTAGGTATATTCTCTCTTTTTTTTCTTTCCTGTGTTCGTTTTCTTTTTCTATTGTCTTTTTATTTCTTTTTCTGAATTAATGCAAATGTTCTACGAAATGATGAACATGCAACTAAGTGATGATATTGTGAATTACTGATTATGTATGTTGTTTTATTTTGTTTCTTTATTTTTTAATTAATAAATAAATTTAAAAAAAAGAAAAAAATAGATAAATAGGACTTCATGAAAAGTAAAGACTTTTGTGCATCAAAGGACTTGAAAGTCAGATGACAACCTACACAATCAGAGAAAATGCTTGGAAACCACATATCCAATAAGAGTTTAATACTCAGAATTTATAAAGAAATCCTACAACTCAACAATGAAAAGACTAATATCCCAATATAAAATTGGGCAAAAGACTTGAATAAACATTTCTCCAAGGAAGATAAACAAATGGCCAAAGAACACACGAAAAGATGCTCACTCGTTCATTGCTAGCAGGAATGTAAAATGGTTTAGCCACTATGGAAGACAGTTCAGGAAGTTAAGTATAGAATTACCATATGACCTAGCTATTCCACTTCTAGGTATACACCCAAACGAACTTAGAGACTCAAAAAGGCATCTGCACACCAATGCTTACAGTGGCATTATTCACCATTGCCAAAAAATGGGAGAAACGCAAGTGTTCAACAACAAATGAATGGATAAACAAAATGTACATACACACGATGGAATATTATTCAGCCCTAAAAAGGAATGATGTCTGCTACATGTGACAACATGGATGAACCTTGAAGACGTGTTGAGTGAAATGAGCCAAACCCAAAAAGACAACTATTGTTTGATCTCACTGATATGAAACAATTAAATAAGCAAACTCATAGAATCACTGAGTTTCAGTGATTCTATGGTCACTGTCTCGAGGACAGGGTGGGGGTAGGGAATAGGAAGTTAAAGCTTAAAACGTAAAGATGAATGATGAAAAACTTTTGGTAATAGATG
>PVIY010008054.1:40177-51287 GCA_004026745.1 Myrmecophaga tridactyla
GGTAGAATAATCCTTATTCAATACTGTATATTTGAAACTGTAATGAGATCATCTCCCTGGTTGATGTGATTTAGTTAAGAATGGTTGTTAAACTGGATTAGGGGATGACATGTCTCCACCCACTTGAGTGGGTCTTGATTGGTTTACTGGAGTCCTATAAAAGAGGAAACATTTTGGAGAAAGAGATTCAGAGAGAGCAACACTACGAAGCAGAGAGTCCACCAGCCAGTGACCTTTGGAGATGAAGAAGGAAGACGCCTCCCGGGGAGCTTCATGAAGCCGGAAGCCAGGAGAGAAAGCTAGCAGATGACACCGTATTTGCCATGTGCCCTTCCAGCTGAGAGAGAAGCCCTGACTGTGTTCACCATGTGTCTTCTCACTTGAGAGAGAAACCCTGAACTTCATCGGCCTTCTTGAACCAAAGTATCTTTCCCCGGATGCCATTGATTGGACATTTCTATAGACTTGTTTTAATTGGGACATTTTCTCAGCCTTAAAACTGTAAACTAGAAACTTATTAAATTCCCCTTTAAAAGCCATTCCATTTCTGGTGTATTGCATTCTGGCAGCTAGCAAACTAGAACAGATGGTGGTGATGGTAGCACAACATTGTGAATATGATTAACATCATTGAATTGTATATTTGAATGTGGTTAAAAGGGAACATTTTAGGTTGTATATATGTTACCAAAACAAAAAACAACACATAGAACTATACACCACAAACATGAATCCTATCATAAACAATAGGCTATAATTAATAGAACAATTATAAAAATGTTCTTTCATGAAACATAACAAATGTACCAAACTAATGTAAGGTGATGATAGTTAGGGTTCTCTAGAGAAACAGAATCAACAGGAAATATTCGTAAATATAAAATTTATAAAAGTGTCTCACATAACCATGGGAACGCAGAGTCCCAAATCTGCAGGGCAGGCTGTGAAGCCCACGATTCCGACGGAGGGCCTCAACTAACTCATGGTACAGGAGAGGCTCACCAGCTGAAGCAGAAAGAGAGCCTGTCTCTTCTGAATCCTCCTTAAAAGGCTTCCAGTGATTAGATTAAGCATAACTCATTGCAGGAGACACTCCCCTTGGCTGATTACAAATGGAATCAGCTGTGGATGAAGCTGACATGCTCATGATTTAATTCTATGAAATGTCCTCATAGCTACAGACAGGCCAGCACTTGCCCAACCAGATGAACAGGTACCACCACTTGGCCAAGTTGACACATGAACCTGACCATGACAGTGGTATATGGAAACTCTGTATTTTATGCATGATTTTTTTTTTTGTAAACCTAGAAATTATCTAATAACAAAATAGAACAAAAACTAAGAGTTCTAGATGATCCTATCGGCTGATCAAAATAGTTGACTACTTTGAAAGTCCAATGTTACAAGTAGAAGGTTGCTTGGTGAACAAATGGAATTAGTTGATTAATTTTAATGGCTGGCAGAGCTGAATCCACCACCTTTATAAAGATATAAGATATTCATTTATGTTAGTGGAAGAATAGGGAATCTTCTTCCCTAAAGTTCACTGGAGAAATAATGACAAACTTATTTTGGGGAGGTGGGAGGGATTCTATATAGACCATCCCCTACAATCTATCTATACAGACAAGGTCTGAATTGATTAAGTAGGATTTCAGACACAAGGTACAATTCAATGGATTAGGTTTCTGTTCCAGTGAAGTTAATATAATTGATTCTGTTTATGTGCACCTCAGCTATTTTATTATAATTGATTGGGTTAGCGCTTGATTGTGTTATGGCTCCAGCCATTTTACTTTAAGAGATTAGGCGAGGTAGAGCTTTGGCTATGTTGATGAAATTACGCTTTCCTGAAACTACATCAAGACTTTTGCTACTTCTACAAACAGTTGATTCTATCCATCACACTTTGACTTCTAATTTCACTTGTGACACATAATCTTTTGGGGAGATTTTTTTTTACTGTCACTATTTTGTGTGCACTTTAACATAAAGAACTGTGGTGGCTCCCTAGTTAGTCTTTATGCCTTTCACTTGTCCTCTTCTCATCCTACCTGCACACGTGCAGTCAAATTAATCATCTTAAAATTGCTTCCATAAACTCATGCTTCTTCTCAGAAGTGTTCAATTATGTCCAGTTATTCACAAAATAATAAGTAAATACTAAGCATTTAACAGTTTACACATATTTTTGCAAACATTATCTCATTTAGTCCTCCCAACTTTATCCCCATTTTATGATAGTCCCTTTTTCATTTATTAGTTTTAAATTGCTTGTTGTAACAAAGTCCTACAGGATCAACATATATAAAGAAAATCTATTGAATAATCCACTCTTTCCATCTCATCCTCTTGGGGTAACCTATGTTAATATTTTTCTTCCATATTTTCCTATATTTTCTCTCTGTCTGGAATGCTCTTCCCCCAAATATCCACATGGCTCATTCTCTAACTTTTTTTAGGTGTCTTATCAAATGTACCCTTCTTAGTAAGGTCTTCAGGGACCATCTTATTGAACCTCTTGCCTCTCCTTCACTTCAGTGTGAAAGGTACCACTCCATATTGTGCAACATAATGGGATTACTCCCGATTTTCCTTTTTAGTTTTAATTTTTTTCCATAAACCTTATCACCACCTAACTCTTATATAGGTTACTTATTTCTTCAGTTTATTCTCTGCTTCCGCTGCCTAACTACAATGCAAATGCTACAAGGGCAGAGGTACCTGATTGTTTTGTTCACTGCTATAACCCCAGTGCCCAAAGCCAATGCCTGGCACATGGCTGGCATTTGATAAATATTTATTGAAAACATATACAAAGATATTTATGATTAGAGTCTTAAAGTTTTTAAATGAAAAAAATAATCAGTTACCCCAACTATTTTGATCAATAGGATCGTCTAGACCACTTAGGTTTTTAAAAAAATTTTTTTTTTGTTAGAGAATTTGTAGGTTTACAGGAAAATAATGCATAAAATACAAAGTTCCCACATACCACCCTATTATTAATACCATGCATTAGTATTGCGACAAATTGTAGCATTTACTACAATTCATGCAATAACATTTTTATAACTGTTCAGTTAACTATAGCCTATTGTTTACAATAGGGTTCACCATGCCATGTTGTCCTATGTGTTGTTTTTTTTTAATTTTTACTCTAGTAATATATATAAAACCTAAAATTTCCCCTTTTAACCACATTCAAATATAGAATTCAATGATGTTAATGACATTCACAATGTCGTGCTGCCATCACCACCATCCATTACCAAAATTTCCATCAACCAAGTTTTGGGGTACCTGATCAAGTTAGCTGGAATACTATGAATGCAGCATCTCAGGTAAGGATTCAGGTGGATATAAGGAACAAGTGGGCTGAAATAAACATCACTCAGGAAGAAGGGAGAGGAAACTGAGGTATGAGAAAATGTGACAAAGGGAAGATTTTCTTTCACATATAACTCCCTCAACTTACCACTATTCATAAACTCTTTGTTAAAAGAGTTCTCTAAGGGGTGTGAAGGTAGCTCAGTGGTAGAATTCTCGCCTGTCATGAGGGAGGCCCAGGTTTGATTCCCGGCCCATGCACTTCCCAAACAAATAAGCAAACAAACGGAAAACCAAACAAAAGCAAAAATTCAACAAATGGTGGTGCAATGAACGGATACTCACATGGAAAAAGAATGAAATGTGACCCCTGCCTTACAGCATACAAATTTAAAAAAGAATTAAAAAAAAGAGTTTCCTATCATCTCTTACTCCTTTACCTCCAAGTAGGCTCCTTTCTAAATAGGTGTAGGAAGGTATCTAAAAATTTCTAAAACCTAGTATTTACCTCATCTGAAAACCTTACCTGTTAACTGATTAACTGCCTGCAATAAAAAAATGTTATTAAAAACTATCTGGATTTTAAGCTTTCTACCTAGATACTCCCCTCTCTGCTCCTTATCACCATCTTTCTGTCCAAACCCCAAATATTCAAGCCTAAGCACCCCTGATTGGGCTCATAGTTGGTAACTGTTTCCCTTCCTATTTTATATGTAGTATCTAATCTGAGTTGTCCCAAAACCTTGGTGGAAAGATAGTCAAGTTGGAGCCTTCTGCTGTGAAATTATTTAGACTGTGCCTCTCCAGACTCTTTCCTCAAAGAGGCTGCAGGTTGAGTTGAAGGTTACAACAAAGAGAGCTCAATTCCAACCTCATCAACTGAAGCCTTGGGGGTGGATCTATGTTTCCTTAAACTATAAGCATCCAGTTTGAGACTCTGAAGTCTGCAGATAATGGACCTTCCTGTTTTGTTTCCAGGGCTAAGCATCTCTGCAGTTTTAAAGGGACAAGGTGATAAATCAAGTCAGCTCAATCAGGTATAAAAGAAGTAATTTCTCACACACCAGTTCCTCAATTCCAGATGACTTTCTCTGCCATTTTTCAATTTATATTTGAGACCTGGATTGTTGAGGTTTGTCACTTGGGACTTCATCAGAAAATCATTTACCTTCCCTCTTGGTTTTTTTTAAATTTTTTTATTAGAGAAGTTTTGCTTTACAGAAAAATCATGCAGAAAATACAGGATTCCTCTATAACCCACTCACACACATAGCTTTCCTTATTATTAACATTTTGCATTAATGTGGTACCTTTGTTACAATTGATGAAACAATATTATTATATTTATAACTATAGACCACAGTTTACATTAATTCACTCTTTGTGTTGTATAGTCCTATGGTTTTTAAAAATTGTTATTCTAGTAACATTTATACAAAGTAAAATTTCTCCTTTTTAACCACATTCAAATATATCATTCAGCGGTGTTATTGTGCTACCATCACCAGCATCTATTACCAAAACTTTTCCATTGTTTGTTTTACTTCTCTCTTACGCCCTCTGACTGTACTCTGAAACTATGAAAAAAAACCCTTGGGTTGGTTTGGACCCTTTCTTGGAGGGATCCTAAAGACAAAGTTGTCTGAGATGGGAAAGTAAAATTCCTGTAGGGATAATATAAGGCAATGAGAGGTGCCCCTGAACTACGGGGTCAGGCACCAAGGAACCAAGGGTTGGGGAAAGCAAACTTGATCAAAACCCTGCCCCATTGTGAAATCTCTGCACGTAGTAAACTTCTCTTTTCTCGTTTTGCAACGGCTTGTCCCTACTGGAAAACCGCAGACACTGCTCCCTGTACCCTCCCTTGTCCTGGTCCCTTTACAAACCCTTTACCCCTCCTATTTTTCTCCTGTCAGGCGTCTAAAGCTCTAACGTCTCATTTCACATCTGACCAAAGGAAACTGTTAATAGAGAAATTCACTGGCTTCTTTTCCTTCCCTGGGTCCTGCAAAGCCTGGGACTCCAACTTAGGGAGATCTTTACCGTGGCGGCCTTGGTTCTTCTAGTTAACACGCGAGGCATCTAGTGTAGTGGCTCCACTTTGTGGTTGTACAGACTTCCTTTGAGGATGCTTAAATAGCTGACCAAGCCTGGAGGGTGTTAGGCATAGCTGCTCCAGCAACCCGGAGTAACGTGGATCTAGGGTGGGCTCTTGGTATAGCGATTAGGATAGGGTCCTGTCACGGGCTGCCAGTGCTAAGGGCCAAAAGGGCATAGCGCCCCCTAAAGGCAGTGCTGATTAAAGTTACTTAGGCGAGCCGACGGTATCACGTACGCTCTACTCTACCAATCGAAAATTAATAATCGCTTCCTCTGTTCCCCATGGAAACAACCCCGCCCCAGTCACTCTATGCCTCATTCACTTGAGCGAATTTGGCTTTTTATTGAGTATTCAAGCTGACAATCAAATATCTGCGTTTTCTGGTTGGATATCTTACTTCCGTTGAGAAAGCTAGTACATTGATTGGTCAGTAAGGCAATTCTGGCGTCTGGTGTCCAATGACCCTTATCCTAGGGGGCTGCTTAATGGAGACGTAGAGCCAATCAGCGGCTACGTTCTTTTTGCGGCTCCACGTCGGCACCAGCTGCGGGGCAAGATGGAGGCGCTGATTTTGGTAGGAGTCGGAGGGGCAGGCGAGATGCTGAGATGTCCTTAGGGGCTGGAGTCGGGTTCAGCTCGACTGGAGGGAGGAGAGGGGGCAGTTCTGGGTAATCCTCGGGGACCTGAGGTTCTACTGGCCCTCGGAATAAGCGTGTGGCCTAGCACAGGAGCTCAAGCCTCGGACCGGAGTAGGAAGCCCTGCCGGGGAGAGAGAGAGGGTCATAGAGTCAGTGAAAAGTTGAAGGGAGCACATGGAGTCCGAGGATACATAGAATTACAAGCGTGCAGAGTTGGGGGCTTCTTTAGATTTTCCCTAATTCTTTACATTGTGGGTGATCTCCTGATCTGAGTTTCCTTAAATATCTAAACTCGCCCCAAATTGTAGGATTAGAGTGTAGGTGTTTTCTCATCAGAAGTTGTGAGTTTGATGGCTGTGAGTTTGACATTCCTTGCCATATTCCTTCAAAAACCTTTTTTCTCCCTACTTCGGTTTCCCGTTAATCCCTATTATGTCTGTCTGTCATGATGAAGAGTCAGTTTATTCCACTGAAGTTCTGGAATAGCTCATAGAGTTAGTTTGGATTGTAGAATATTTTTTCCAGTTTCTTTATTCTGTTCTCCTTTTCCCTCCTCGTTTAGACTTTTGGAATTCTTACTGTAGGATCTGGGATGCTGACTCTCTCCCTGGATACATGAGAATTCTAGTGGTTAAAGGGGCATGTTAGCCCCTTTTTAATTCATAACATCCATTTTAGTTCAAACCAGTAAAATACCTATTACTCCTTTTGACTGGACCTAAGCATTTCTCTCAAAAGTATCCTGTTTTCAATTTGGAAATATATATATATGAATATGAATTTATGATATGATATGAATTTAGTTCCTGGCCTTCTTCCTTAATTGAGTTGAACTCTAGAAAGCTTTCCGGGAGACTTTTCTTTTCCTCCGACTTAATGCACATCCATATCCAGATCCTCATCATCACGTAGAAGAGAGTAATAGGTTTCAGTTTTCCCCTCCTTCAAAACTGGCAAAGGTGGAGATAATTCCTAGACTGTTCAAATCTAGGTAGAAAGCTTAAAATCCAGGTACTTTTAAATATATTTTTAGTAGCAGGCAGTTAACCAGTATCCTTAACCAATTAACAGATAGGATAGATAGATGCTAGGGAATTGGTTTCTTTGGAAGTTTTTAGAAATTTGTAGATATCTTCCTTACATCTGTTTAGAGGGAGCCTGCTTGGCAGTAAAGGAGCAAGAGAAGTGATAGTTAGGGTGCCCTTTGAGCAAAGGGTTTATGAATAGTGGTGAATTGAGGGAGTTATATGTAAAAGTCTTCCCTTTGTCACATTTTCTCACACCTCAGTTTCCTCTCCCTTCTTCCTAAGCGACATTTGTTCCAACTCACTTCTTTCTTATATCCACTTGAATACTGTACCTAAGATGCTGCATTCATGGTGTTAGAGCTAACTTGATCAGGTACCCCAGAACTTTGCTTTAAAAATCATACTGAAGTAATCAATGCCTAATGGGTAGGCAGTTTTTGTGTAGGTTGATGGACATTTTTGTAATGGATGGTGGTGATCGCAGCATGACATGGTGAATGTGATTATTACCACTGAAGTGTGTACTTGAAAGTGCTTAAAATGGGAAATTTTATGTTGTATATATGTTACCATAGTAATAATATAATCCTCAACCTTTTTTTTTTTTTCATCCGGAGGGACCAATGTAATTATGTTAAAGGGAAATCAAAGTACGAGGAAACTTTGGTTCAACAGGGTAAAGATCTAAGGTGAGATACAGTGAGTCCACATTCTTTTCACAATGGAGATGATGACCTAAGAATTGTGCTTAAGGAAGCACAATATCAAAACTAGGATTAGATTAGATTTATTCAACCTCCGAGACCAAGTCCCTCTGTGATGTTACCAAGATTCTCTCACCATGGGCTTTCTCCGTCCTCTGTATGCAAAATTGTCCTTTCAAACATCACCAACAGATATTAATCCCTGTACTGGTCTCCAGAGATTTTAAGATATTAAATTAATATTTTCTTTCCTTTGGGTTAATTCTTTTCAACATTTTTTGCTCTTTACATTCAGTTATTTGGGGCTCTCAATTAAGAATTTAAACACTTTTCTTCACCTTTCCAGCTTTCTCAACTGGAGTTCCATGAGCCTTAATGCCCTAAGGCATCCATTGTAATGAATCAGCCTCTATCCACTGCATCCAGAATGCCATTCATTGTGAACCCTCCATTGGGGGAAGTGAGAAAATAGTCACTTAAATAATTTTCTGTGTTATGTATTTCTGATGAGGACCTTTAGTTGAGAATCAGGCAGTATTTCCTAAATCTCTATTCTCTCCTCATTACTGTTACACACTGGTCCACCAAAATTAGCTCCATTTGATTGAGAATCAAACTTCCTTACAGTACCTTTTTTAAATCTCATCCTCTCTTCTGTCTATTCTCAGCCATATCTCCTGATTCTTAGGTCATCATCTTCACTGTGAAAAGAATGTGGACTCACTGTATCCCACCTTAGATCTTTATCCTGTTGAACCAAAGTTTACTGTACCAGCTGAGTGTTTAACAAGCCACTCCCTAGAGAGGGCAAACTCCTTCCAGAGTAACTTTCCTTTTCCTCCTTTCACATTTCTGTTTCCTGGTTTGGCTGGACCTCTGGGGAAATCTGATCAGAAAATATTCTTCTGTCCTCACTCACCTTGACATAGCACACAGTTGTAGAAGAAGGAAAGAGTTGAGAAGAAGGAAAGCATAGCGGTGATCAAGCGGAACTGTTGATCAAAGTTGGCTCTGATTATGAGAATTTCTAAATACCAATAGGTTCCCTTCACTTAGGTATGTTAGAATGGGTCACATTTCTTTCCTGAATTAAGTAATCCAGCTCTAGCTTTCAAACAGATTTGTTTCCTCTTTCTCAGGTCTACTTGTAATTCCTAAGGAAAGTGACGCTTTCATCTCTCTGTTTCCAGTGTTTAATAATAATGTCCCAACCTCCATCTTTGAACTCTACTTCCTCTTTCCTGCTATTTCTGCTTGTTTTCCTTTTTTCAGTTGTGAATGGATAAGGATCTCAGCAGGTCACCATTCTCCATTAATACCCTATAGAATCTTAAAGATAATGACTTGTCCCCTTCAACCCTTTTTTTTTCTCAAGCCTGAATTACTCTAGCAGTCTAGATCTTTAAATCTTTCCTCGTAAGTTTCATTTTTCCATATCCTCTCTGGATTCACTTTCACTTTAACAGTACTTTACAGATTAGGCTTCTAATTCTATCCGTTCACTTCCCTTAATAACATTTTATCCTAAAACAGTGACCAAATCCTGAATTCTAAACCCTATACAAAAGTCAAGCCATCCACAGTGCAGGAGGGTATGTGTATATATGCAGAATACATCAATGACTCTTAGAGGTTGATGTTGCTCCATGGCCTTGGCTTCCTGAATCATCTTAATGGGGCTTTTGTTAAATTCCTTTGGCACTAACAGTGGAGGTACTTGGCCTAAATGCCTCCTCCCCCTGCTCTGGGCAAAGGTATCAATTACATTAAGCCCCCAAAGCACTCCCATCTCGTCCCTGGCAGTCCCCTGTGCCCCTCTCCCAGCTGCGTCCTTGCCAGTGCCTGGCCCCTCCATTTCGTTAGGAGAAGCAATCTCCTCCTTCCTGCACTGTGGAGATATATTTCTCAGCTAGGGCGCAAGCAGTGCCAGCACTGCCCCCGGTGAGGTCCCTGGCAGCCATAAAATTTTTTATTGTGATTATGTTGGTGTCGGGGTGTCCATCTGGGTTATTGCACACCTAGTTTAATTGATTGAAGTTTAATTTATTGACACTTCACATTAAATGATCAGAATAAACTGTGCTGTTACTCTGGCCGGCTTGTTTTAATGGTTGATTGCTGGAAGCAGACCTCGGCTTGAACTAAAACCCCCAAAGAGCAATTGACGCTGCTTCTAACTCTCCCCATGTCTTGCCCTCCAAGAAGACCTCGTTATAGATTTCCGACGTATTTATATATATATTTTCCTTCTCTTTTACAGTAGTGGGAAGGAGTTAGTCCCCGGCAAGGTATAAATTATAGCAAAGGTCTAGGGGAGCTGTCATATGGTCAAAAGAGGAGGAGGGGGCCTCCCTGTGAAGAAAGTCAGACCCTTGAGAAGCCAAATCTTTCCTGGGAGGCAGATTTAGGGTCTTTTTCATCTAAATACTTGACTAGTGTTTTTACTTTATGCTGCCGACATAACCTGGTTAGAGTCAGGATATTGACAGGAAAACTAGTTGTGAAGAGGGGAACTAGAAGAGGCAAATAGAGGGTGGAATGGGAATAAAGAATCACTGAATCACTGCCTACTTAACCACTTCTGCCAGAGTAATTAGGAAGAGGGAGTCCTAATTTTTTATTATAAGGTGCCTACCCTGCCAAGGGCCCTCACACAGTGTTCTACCCTACCTCCCCTGATTCTGGGCAGAATAACCCTTCTAATGAGATTGATTAGAGGGAGTACTCCTGTCTGTAGGTTCCCTAGCCTAGATAGCTCTGTCTACCTGTTTTCTTCAACTCCTTTTCTACTACTGTGTGGCTTTTAGAGGGATCTTGGAATAAGAGAGAGGATAATAATTCTCCCTCAGAGGCTGATTTGGGGGAGCAAATAGATGAAGATGAACACAGAGGTTATCAGTTCATTCTTTCAGAGACTGGCCTTTCCTTTCCAGTAGCTGGGGATGGGGAGGGCCATAAATCATGACACAAATCATGAGCTAGGACCTTACCCCATTTGTTTTTTCCCTTTTCTGAGTGACATTTAAATGAGGGCTCCTAGATTACCAGACTGGAAAGGTAGGAAGTTCTAATGCTGCTCTGGACCTAAGGGTGTCAAGTACAATCTGATTTCTACTTATTTATCTCCTTTCCCAGCAGTCCTGCCTTGTCCTGCATTTCCGTGATTCTTTGCACTTTCGTGGTGGTTGAAGAATTAGATATTGTTATCTCTGAGCAAAAAATTTCTCCAACAGATAGGTTTTCTGAATTTTTAGGAAGGAACTGAGACTTTGCATTCCTGAAGAACTTGGGGGCCTCATTATCTGT
>PVIY010008054.1:51387-79007 GCA_004026745.1 Myrmecophaga tridactyla
CGTTTTCTCTCCTCCCCCCACCATTGTTGTCTTCAGAGAGAATCTCCTATTTAATTCTAAACTCAGGTGTATGAATACCCTGAACTCATAAAAATGTGTGAATGTGTATTTTTCTGGGAACAGGGTACATAGTTCATCAGCTTATCAAAGGGGTCTTCTGTAACTTAAAAAAGGCATTAACCTCAACTGATACAGGTCAGGCCTCTCATTTCTCTCATGAGGAAGCTGAGTCCTAGAGAAAGGTAGTTATTGAGTTAATGGCTGAGCCAAAGTATAATATAAATGTTTCAGGAGTTCAGAGACATTTTCTGTTGCATTTTATGAACTTTTTTGGGGGGGCGGAGGGGGGTGCATGATCCAGGATTCGAACCTGTGTCTCCCAAGTGGAAGATGGGCATCTCCCACCGAACCACCTGTGTATCCCATCCTGTTGCATTATATGTGATGTCGGAATTCTTGATGGCTGTGCTTTATATACTATGTGTTATATCTATGTCAGGTAGGAAGATTCTTTCTAGATGTCTCTTCTTGCCATCATTTCTTTCTAAGACATGTATTCAGTTTCCTCCTTATAACCAGTAGTCAGTCTTGTGTCACCTTTGTAGGTTTCTGTGGTACTTGCGGCTCCTATTCGTTTCTCAGCTATGCTTCTTGAATCTAAGCAAATCATTAGGTGGTATGTGAAAACTGCTCTTCCCTGTCAAAGACTTTTAGCTAATTCTTCTTTTCTTTTCATCTGAGGTCTTGAATGTTGTGGCTGACAAGTTAGATCCTCAATCCCTGAGGAGCATTTCATTTGAAAGAAGTTGGCACACAGAGAGGGGGCACATACGTGCTTAGCCTTGTGGAACTGGGGGTGGTGGCTAGGAATTTCTCCTTCTAGGATCTCTAGAAGGTTTGGTTTTACTTTATAAATAAGGTTGAGGAAAGAGCATACTGCTATCATTTCTAATTGATCAAAAGCTATTGACATTTCTCTAAGGATTTCTTTGTATGTAGGAAATGAAAAACTTTCCAGGAATCTCAAATCACATTCTTTCTTGTGCTCTTTCTGCTCTGTGGATAGCATCTTCTAACTCCTTAAAGGCATCTTGATTTTTTTTTTCACCTAAATGAATCAAATAAGTAATTAATCATAGCCCCCATACATCCTCTCCACCTGCTCCAAACACTATTCCCCTAGTTCTTTCCTGAGCTTTCCCCAAAGTGTGTATGTACGTATATACACCATACATAGACACACAAAAAACATACTTAATTTAGGGCTTTTTCCTCCTCTCCTACCTTGGCTTACAAGAAGCACAAATAGAGAGCCATTATTCAGAGCTGCCTTATTGATATTTTGGCTAATGACTACAAGCCTAAGGAAGCTGCAGGCCTTCCAGAAGGTCCATAGGGGGCAGCACTAGGAATGATTCTTCCCTCTAGTTAGTCCTCTGTGTGCTGGGGCAGAGGGTACGGGAAGATGTTGATGTTTTTTACCAGGCTTCAGAAGCCCCTGATTTAAATCTTAGGACTCATTTTCAGCTGCCTAGTTTCTTGTTTACTGTTGTTTCAACTCTGGAGGAGTGCATTCTGGTTTTCTTGATAATAAAGACACATATGAAAATCTTATCTGAGCCACTCAACCTCCCACACACCAATCTGCGTACATATCATTTCCAGGCACCATTAGCATTTGAGGTGAAGTTCTGTTATACACTCAGGCTGTGGCTCTCTGAAAGTCAGTGCATCACAGAACTTTGTCTCGAAAGCTTTCTAGCAGCTACGCATTTTTGAGGGTGAGAGGAAAGAAAAAAACTTTTAAGTTCTTTGAACATGCCCCTAAGCTTGTAGTGTCTTTCTCAGTAATCAGCATTTAATCTCTTACAAGGTCAAGCCTAGTCCATTGTCCAGGAGGCCCATTTCTCAATAGCTAGGAGTTATTTATAAACTTGCCCTTTGCAAAAACTTAAAATGAAATTATATCATCAGTAATGGTTTCTGGGGCCTTTAAATTGGCTGGTTTTATGGTATGAGGGGAGCTCCTGGCCCTCCCTTATTCCAAAGAGGTAAGGGCCCCAGGATGAAGTGGAACCAGCTGCAGTCAGGAGGTGGCAGGAGAAGTGAAGGAGCAGCTGCTTGCTCCTGCTGTAGCAGAGTAGAGAATGGAAGCAGTGTTTAAGCTCTAGTCTTAATTCTCAACTTTATTTAGTGTGGTTCTTCTTTTGCAAGTTTCAAATGACCAGCCTTTTGTGTAATGCCTTCTTACTCTTTTTGGAGCAATAATACACCAAATTTGGTCTTTCTTTTTGCCTTTTATTTTTCCCAGGAAGATCCAGTATTTCTTTTTCTTTTCTTTTTTTTTTTTTTTGGTTTCTTTGTTAACATCTTTCAGGAAGCCAGTGAAAAGAGCCAGGAGCAGAACCCAGGGATCTGTTTCTCTTTTTGCCAGCATGGCTGGTTTAGACACTTATACCCTGTTGGCCATGAAGGACAATGTCTGGCTCTCCCAGTTGGCTAGTGGCCATGAGGATTTTTCTTTTGTCTAGGTTCCCAATCCTTCTAGGGATGCCAGGCTCATGGCTGCAAAAACCAGTTACCCATGCCAGATCAAAGCCCAGTTTAAACCAGTGGGCAGCTCTCTAGGATTACTCTGAATGTGAGTAGAAGTAAAGAGCCAAAGATCTCAGGGAAAAAGTTGTGGGGGAAATTGTTTCCTCTAATTTTCCCTCCCTGTGAACTTCTTGTTTTCTGTTAAGGAAATTGAATCCCATTGGTGGCTCCGTTTTGATGAATTGAGGATCCAAGTTACTGTAGATCTGAGCCTGCTTTGTAGAGAGACCTTTCTGTGGTGATTTAGGGGTTACAAGAGCTGCTACTTATTTGTATCCTTTTCACTGAGACTCTGGACTTCCCTCTGCTAGTCACAGAGTTCCCTGGTTTGAGACAGGAGTTCTTTAAGCCTTTTTTTATTCCAAAGATTAATGTTTATAGGGTGGGCATATCTAAGGAGTGTATATCAGAGGAGAGACGAGATTAGTAGTAATGTCATCCAAGGTTCCCCACCAGAAAATCCACCTTTGTGTAGAAGTCTAATAGTAAGAGGTTTTCTAAATACTTACAGCATCAAGAAATTCTTACTTTGTGTTCAAATTTCATTCAACAAATATAGTTTAGTATGTACCAGGCATTGTTCTGGGCACTTGGGATAATTCAGTGAACAAAACACAGAAATTGCTGCCCTGAAATTCAAGTGGGGAAAACTTACATTCTCCATCACCTTGTTGTCAAAAGATTGGGTTCCCTTTACTCTTATTCTTAACTCCCCCTGAGCTAGTGTTGGTTCTTTATGTGGGACCATAAACCTCCTGGAGCCCCATAGGACAGTTTACCTTTTCAGAAGCTACAGTTTCTGGGGCCTTGACAATGATTCTTTCCTCCTCACCCTTGGGTCTTTGTTAAACACATGCTTGGAGAATGTGTTTGGCCCCTGTGAGGACTGTGAGTTTTCTAGGTAAGGTCAGGAAGGGAAGGACAAAGAAAAGCTTTGCATTATAGCACAGGGGCCATCCAAGGCAAGCAGTGTTGATTAAAAAGTAGTGAGGCTGGAAACTACTTCCATGCATACACCCCTGCCTTCCTTTCCTTTCCCTCCTTCCTCTCCTAGTTAGCTGGTTCCCTAGAAGTTGGAGGGAGAGAAGAGGGCATCAGGCCACTGCAGCTTTTGAAAAATGATAGGCTTGTAGTTGAAGAAAGTATTTGTAACCATCGAGGCTTAGCCTGCAGTTCCTTATGAAAGCTAGTATCCGCAAAGTCTGATTCTTGGTAGTAAAAGAAAACCCCCCTCCTGCTGACTATCTCCAGACCCTAGAGTATTTTTCAGACAGATCTTCTCACTGCTTCTTAACTTCTCCAACATTCAGGTTGGTCTTTGTTGCAGCAAGCTAAGTGGTAGTGGCTGGGAGTGTAGTGAAGGAATTAGGATTATATGGGAGGTCTTGGAAGATGGATGTCTCACTGGGGCTGCATTCAGAACTGTTGTGCAGGCATGTCTGTATTTGTACACGCTCATATCCCTCTGCCCAGTGTGTAGGTGGTTTAGGGAAGGCTTACTTTATGCCTCTGCATTGCTACTCCATTGGGACTGCAGAAACTTCAGGTACACTAGGGCATTCAATCCTGTTTTCAAATGGCCTTGTGCAGTGCCTGTTAATTAATCCAGTCACATTCTCTAGCCACCTGTGCCTGCAAGACCAGGGAGGGAGGGTAATTTGGAAAGTAACTGTAGTATAATATTTGGAAATAACAGCATGACCCACCTAGGTTAAGCCTTCTTTTTTTTTTTTTTTTTAGCTTTTTAAAAGGGAAGTTTAATCAGTTCCTAGTTTACAGTTCCATGGCTGAGAAAATGTCCCAATTAAAACAAGTCTATAGAAATGTTCAATCTAAGGCATGCAGGGAAAGATACCTTGGTTCAAGAAGGCTGATGAAGGTCAGCGTTTCTCTCTCAAGTGAGAAGGCACGTGGTAGGTTAAGCCTTCTTGAAGCTGGCTCAACGAAACTGGTTCTTTTGAGTCCTTTGTTGAAATGTGTACTCCCTCAATTGAGTTCACTCACCACTTGGTCATTCTCAGTGGGAAAAGTAAAAACCTAAGTGGGTTGGGATAGGTGACATATAGAGGCACCACTGTACCTTGCTTGCAACCCCCATGGGACTAGGAGAAGGTATCTGGTTTGCCAGTGGTGGCAGCATCCTTCAGGCTGAAAGTTTGTTCGTATCTCTTCAGGAACCCTCCCTGTATACTGTCAAAGCCATCCTGATTCTGGACAATGATGGAGATCGACTTTTTGCCAAGGTGAGATTGCCTCCTATGCTTGTTCAGGAGTAGGACAAAGACTTATTTTTATTTGGATTGATCCTACCAACTTATATTCACTGATACTATAATTTTGAGAATTCTTCCACCTTACCTTGTCCATTCCAGATAAAACCTGAGCTGCTTCTGTCTGTCCCTTAGTTGGCCTGCTTCCCACTTACCACCCTCAAACCTTATCAGCATTAAAGCAGGAAAAAACTTCAGAGCCTTGCTTCTTGCAGAAGCAGTGCCTAGATATGAGAAGCAGTCAGCCCATCCCATCACTTTTTTCCCCTTTCCTCTTACCTCATCACACTGCCAGGAACATCCCTTGTAGGTCTAGGGTTCCAGCCCTAGGTCTTTAGTTACCACCAAGCTTGTTGTCTGACTTCTCCAGCGTGACATTTCTAACTTTGGGTCTATTGAAAGAGAAGAGAAAGGACACCCCTTGTCTCTCCCTCCATATTCTCCCCCTCCTGTAGAAATTTCTTCTGTCCCTGGTGTATTAACTCCGGGCGAGCATAGCATAAATCAATCAGCAGGTAGAGATTAGTTTAGAATTCACCAGCTGTTCCTCCCTGTAATTGGATGTAACTATGCAGGATACCTTTTGAAACAGTTATCCAGTTACTAAATGCCAGACCTGTCATAGGTCCTCAGCTGACTGCGACAGATTAGCCCCTAAAGAGCAGAGCGATTTAGCAGCCTGCCTCTCCACCCCCTTGCCAGGGTGAGCTTGGGAGTGGGCTCAGCAATGTGCTGGCTTGCCTCTTGCTTCTTTCAGTTTGTACAAAGGAAAGCTAAGGTATAAGAGAGCCCAGAGCAGGGTCTGCTGTTCTTTGGAGGAGGTTTTTGCAGCCTTTTCCCATTGCTCAACTTCATACTGCGAATGAAGTCTGAGAGGAAAGTTCTGAGCATCTAGTACCTTTTTTATCCACTGATACTGCTCCCCGACAGGGTAGCTCCTAGGAGGCAGTTTCCGAGCCTCATCTCAGAAGAGCTCTCCCAGAGTGTAGACAGGAATAGAGTCTCATGATGAGGCTCACAGGCTTCCGTCCTCACACAGTTTTAGAAATATGAGGTGGGGTTGCTCACAGCAGGGACATTAAAAAATTTTTTTGTATTAGATTACTCACTGTTCATTTCCTGCCTCTACAGTCCGTCTTCCTTTTCCCTGCCAATATTTCTCCTTCCTCCTGTGCCTTGAAGGAGAGAAATTCAAGATCCCAGGGCAAAACATAGTCACTAATCATTCTGGGCTTCCAGCTTTAATGATCCAACTCCTTCTCCTTTCCTTCTGACCAGTACTATGACGACACCTATCCCAGTGTCAAGGAGCAAAAGACCTTTGAGAAGAACATTTTCAACAAGACCCATCGGACTGACAGTAGGTCGTTTTCCTTTCACTACTCCCTGTGTCAGGGTAGCCATGGTGGGAAGGGGGTGGCAGTAGGACTGCAGAGAAAGGGTAAAATGACTCTGCCTCCTTTTTCTCTCTTTTTCCTCCTCCCCTCATATAATAAACTCTTCAGAAATGTAATGGGGAGGTGAGTGTACCTCACACGGGAATACCGTGCTGGAAGGTTGGCTGTTAGCTACCTGTCTAGTCCCTGGATTTATGAGCCTCACTTGACAAATTTAACTGCAGCTCTGCTTATTGTACCGCATCCATTAGGGCAGGTAAATGGAAGTCTGTAAAGGTGACCGCTCTGCATTTTCACCTCCGAAGGATCGACTAGTATCCTGTCTTAATGCAAGGAGGGGAGTAAGGGGTAGTGGCAGGGGGTTAGGGAAAAAGATACATTTAAACTCCCCCAACTTTATATTTCCCTTTTGCTACCTCCAGAAAAGAAAAAGCAGGTCCCCTTCAATCTTTGGGGATCATTACAACCTGCCTTATTGCAACCCAAAAGAGCTGGATACTAGGAGTTCACGGTGACTCCTACTTCCTTATCTCAGGATACCCACTGTTTCCATTTTTCTTCCCTAGGTGAAATTGCCCTTTTGGAAGGCCTAACAGTGGTATATAAAAGCAGTATCGATCTCTATTTCTATGTGATTGGCAGCTCCTATGAAAATGAGGTGAGAATCTCTACCCTCTCTGATCCCACTTCCTAAACCACAGGCAGGATGCAACCACTGGTTCTGGTCTCTAGGCATGTTTCATCCCTCTGGCCTCTGACTGGGCTAGTAAGGGTGTCAGAGATCCCTGCCAGCCTCACAAACATGACTCAGCAAACGATTCAGCCTAGAAAGGAACTTTATTTCCTTTATTTCCATGTAGGAGACACTGTATATATTTTCATTCATAGTAACATAATATCAATGGCCCTCCCTAGATGATAGATCTTTTTTTTTCCCCTTGAGGTGTGGTCCAGGTTGAGGGGGAGATGCCTGCTGTTGCTGTGAAGGGTTTGCACCTGACCTAGTCTGGACCAATTAGCCAACACCCTAATTGACCCTAATTGAATGTGTGAAGCCATACATTCTGAATAGGTCACTTGGGGTGGCTGTGAGTGTAGTCCTAACCAGCTTCCTATGTACAGGAAAAACTATTTACCTCAGGTAGCAACTTCTGGGGGAGTGGGTAAGTGAAAATAAGCCTTCCTACTCCCAGAAAAATTGAGGCAAAAGTAAAAGTTTGAGAGAACCAATTGTTATCGAGCTCTCATTATTGCTGTACATTAACATTGTTATTCAGACCTTGCAACATTTCTATGGTCTTGCAACATTTCTATGGGTACTAATGTAGATATTAGTACTTTTGTTTTACAGATGAGGAAACTGATCTGCGAGGAACCATGTGAAATAATTTGTATTTGACCATTGCTGAATTACGGAAGTGGCAGTTTCATGTAGTACAACCTGACAACTTTACCAGGGTCACATGTCTAGTAAATAACTCACTGGGATTCAAGCCCACTTCTGTCTGACTCCAAAGCCCATGCTCTTTCCACTCACTCTGCTGCCTTCCTCTGACCTCAGCTATTGATTGGTTAATGACTTTTCTACCTAAGACATCAGGTAACACATATACAGTTGATAAAGATATGTAGGTGGACTATGACACAAAAGTTCTGTTTGAACATTCTGGACAAAAGAGACTTCAAATTGTGGGGATCATGTAGCAAAATTTATTTCTGTGAGAATGTACAGGTCCTTTTCCTGTCTTGCTCTCACTTTCACCTTATGCTTTTGGTTCTTTGTGAAAGTCTCTGTCTTTTGATGCTCAGTGAATTAAGAGGATTTTGTTTCCAGGTAGTAGCCATCAGAGCCTTATCCTTCTGCTTCCTTTGTCCCTCAACAGCTGATGCTCATGGCTGTTTTGAATTGCCTCTTCGACTCATTGAGCCAGATGCTAAGGTGAGCACACCATTCTTGATGTTGGTTTGGGAGGGAAGTATCTATTCTTCAGGACCTGGGATTTGTGAGGGATAAACAGAGGCCCCAGGGTGTTGATATAGTGAAAGAACTTGGGCTTCTTATCTCTGAGTAATTCATGCTGACAGGGACGACTGGATGGAGAGCATGCCCCTGCCTTGGAATACTTCTGCTAAGGAAGGAAATTGTAAGGGAATAGAATCTTTCTTCAGTGTCTATTCTCTCATTCCCCATGGCTCCATCAGAGTTCTAAGAGGCATCTTCAGAGTGCTTTCACATACTTCATTTTTTACATTAGAAAAAAAGTTAGGAAAAAGGCAAGTGTAGGAAATGTCCCCAACAAAACATCAGTACCCCGGGAATTGAGGCAATGCCTCAGCTTTTCATTTCTGGCCCTTTGTATTTTTCCCTTGTGCTAGAACAGGAAGAATGTGCCATTGACACTCTCCTCCCTTTCCACCTCCCCACCAGTCCTCTGTTCCCCATGGAGATGGGTAGTAGAAGAGATATAAGATACTTTTCCTGAAAACATCCTCAGGGCTCTGAACTTCATTCTCCCAGCAGCTCCCAAGTGAACCCAGTATAGACAGCCATCTGGAACAGAGCAGCAGGCTCTCTCAGCCCCACAAAATCAGCAGGGCAAATGGCTCAGATTTCCTCAGGAAGGGAATGATTTATTTCTTAGTTAGGTGAATGAATAGACTTCATTTGGGTGATCTAGTGAAGGAATCAAACTGACGGATGTGATTAGCCACATGCACCAACCACCGGATCTGAGTCTGGTGGATGTGGGCCCTGACTGTTTCCAACCCTCTAGTTGGGCTTCTTTTCAGGGCCTGAACAGAGTTGGTGAGAGAGAGGGAGGAAGGGGCGGGGAGAGGGGACAGGAGGTTTATCAGAGCTTGAGTGCAAATCGTTTGCACTCAAGTCCTTCCCAACCTCTTGCCATTCCAGATTGAGTTTTAACTCCATTTATTTTTCCTTTTTTTTTTTACTAATTTATGTCTGTGTTCACAAGCAGTGTCATGAGCAGCATGATACACAGCAGGTAGGAAAGAAATAATAGATCTGAATAACCAACCTCTGAGTAGTCAAAAATTGGCTATTTTTTATAAATCTCTTTCCTGACACCCTTGATCCTTACTTAGCAAAGAGTAGGAAAGGGTTTAGAGTGGATTAGGGAAAAAGCTCTTTGTCTTTGTGGTTGGTGGAGACATTTCTTGGTCTATTTTGGGATCCCCAATTGAAATAATGTCTTAGGAGTCCTTTCACACACAGGCTGTATTTTCTCTTCTCTTGGGGGCTCAGGAAAAATGTGGAAAAGCGAGCTCTGCTGGAGAACATGGAGGGGCTCTTCTTAGCTGTGGATGAAATCGTGGATGGAGGGTGAGTTCTCTGACCTGTCCAGACCTACCAGGATCTGGACTGATAGAGTAGGGCAGATGCCTCAGTTGTAATGCAAGTGGGCTGACTGGCCAGTGATCCTATCCCCATAGCAAGCTGTTCCTTCAGGACAGAGTGAACAACGGTCTGTTCTTTATCTTTGCAGGGTGATTCTAGAGAGTGATCCCCAGCAAGTAGTACACCGAGTGGCATTAAGGGTAAGCAGGAGCATGTTCCCCTAAACCCCCATCTACTCACAAACACCCTCTGGAGCCACACCTGTTGAATGCTTTTGTTGTTTGTTTGTGTTTAATGTTTTGTTTACATAAATGCATCTAAGGATTGGGGCTCATAAAATACAACCTTCTCTTTCCCTTTCAATTTCTCATTGTCCCAGAGAAGGGAAGCAGGATGAACTTATTTTCACAATAAACATGGTGCCTAGCATTGCATACATTTTTTGCATGAAGTGAATGTTGAATACATATTTATTGAATGAGTAAATGAAATTAAAGAAACTTTAATATCCATGGTCCTGAAACTATAAAGGAACCTGAAGTTGGCTTATTCCACCTTTGGGGGTGGATCCTAATGATCTGAGGCAAATGGGTGCCTTCCTTGTCATTTAAAGTCTTATGTTAACTGAGGTGAGCACCTCCCCATCAGGAAATACTTATTTACCAGAACCTCGGTCGGTTGTTTTCGGTACTAATGATATCAGAAAGGGGCCTCTGAGTTAGCCATAATAGGCTTCGAGTCTGCTGGGGAGATGACACTGGGTGCAGAGAGAGTCTACCAGCACATTTGGGGGGTATAGTGATATCTGAGTAAAGCAAATCTTCCCATTCACAGAATGTCCTGGTTCTGACCTCCACAAAGTGAAGGCTGACAGTGCTGGGTAATGGGAAGTCTTCTCTTTTAACTGCTGTGGGCTCCATTTGCATAGTTTAATCTTCTCCTCTAACATATGTCTCTATGTGGCAAGAGTGAGGGTCCCTCCCCACTTGCTCCCCCCTTCCTCTTCTCAGGCTGCTGTTGCAGCAGTTTATTTCTTCAAATTAACATGCTGTCGTTACCCATCAGGCCTTGCACAATCCATTAAACTACCCCTGGCTTCCCCCCATCCTTTCCCTAGTGATATTGGTATTCAGGAAAGGTCTTCTCTGACTAGGGAATCAGGTCCCCCACCCCCATGTTGAGGGAGTTGAGGATCTGAAAACCTGCTGATTACTTGGAATGGAATAAATCTTTGAAGAAGGCTTCCTGCCTTAAAACAGAGGAATGAAATGAGCCCTATTTGCTCAAGTAAAATTTTGGCTGTCCTGTGATGGATGACTCCTTCCCTGAGAGATTGAGAAGTTTAGGGTCTCTGCCCTTTGCTTCAGTTTAAAGGACCACCTTTTCCGTCTCAACTACCAAACTCCAATCAGGTTTTACTCCAGTTTTCTCTCACGTTGAATGTCTGTCTCTCTGTGCCATAGGGTGAAGATGTGCCCCTTACGGAGCAGACAGTTTCTCAGGTATGACTTTCTCCCCTCTTCCTCTGCAGATGGACTGGGTGACTAAAGATTATGCGAGAATAGCATTCCACCCCAACCCACCAAGGCTGAATGTGACTAGAGACTGAAGACACATCTTTGCCCCTCTCTTATTCCAGAGAACTGACACTCATACAGCCGAATGTTCTCTATCCCTGCTCCCAATTCCTATCCCGGTTTCCTGTGAACAGTGACTGTCAGCCTTGTTGTATACTCTTCAAACCCTTCGTGCCTGCTGCCTCATTCATTGATTTATTCCTCAGCCGAGGCTTGCCTTAAGCAGATGGTCTATGCACACACACACTCTCTCTCTTTCTCTTATTATTCAAATGAGGACTAAACTGGAAATTCATATTCCAGAATATGCAGGTTTTTCAGATCAGTCCTGCTACCTTGACTGCAGATAGATTGTCTGTCTGATGTGGGGGGCAAGGGAAAGGTTCTGTTTTCTACCCACTGGGAATTCTCATCAAGTAGTCCATCTGGATGTGGTACTCCCCACCCCACCCCTTCTTTTTAACGAGTCCAGTAACTCCCAGTTTTGTTTTGTTTTTCTTTCCGCCTAGGTATGTCTCTTTTCTCTTCAGAGAAGAGGTAGCTACTGAGATTTGAAAGATTCAAATCCTAGTGGATTTGATTTTTTTTGGAATTTCCCAAACTGACAGTCCTCTGGGGTCTTTGAGAGCTTTTTCCCAAGCCTCAGCCCTTGGGGATTTTCTGTATCCCATTATTCCAAGGACAGGGAAGGCAAGTGAGGGGAAGAAGATCTCCAGTCCCAATCCCCATCCCCACCTTGGCCCCCAAGAAGCCTTCCTCAGTGCTGCCCTTGTCTCCGCAGGTGCTGCAGTCAGCCAAAGAACAGATCAAGTGGTCACTGCTTCGGTGAAGAGCCCACTGTTGTTGGCTTTTTACCCCCTTTCAAACATCCACACGGCTGCTGCGACTTCTTACCCAGACCCCCAAATAATGCTCTAAGGGTCATCTCGGGGATCACAAGTATGCTTTACTCTCCCTCCTGTCTGTGATTGTTGTCTCCCCCATCCCCGTGCCCCTCACACCCCCTCCCTTTCCCACACATACTTCCCCTTTCGTTCCTGTCACTTCTGGCAGTTTTGGGAGTTAATTTCTCAGCAGGAAAACACCCCCTTTCTTTCTACACTGGATTATGCTCCCATGCGCTCCTGCTCTCCCTACCTCCTTTATTTTCTCCTCAACTTATGTACCCTTTGCTGCAGATATACTTCACATCAAAGCAGGAGAAAGAATGTGCTGAGTATTTTCCTGCCTTTACCCAGCCTTCATCCCAACAGCCCATATGTCCGGCAAGGGGAGGGAGGGAGGGAGAGAATTCTTCTCCGTGGAATGAGTAGGGGTGGGGAGAGGTGCATTTAATCTCAGCTGCAGCCTTACTGGATTCAGCATTTTCTCCCATTACTTCTTACTGTTCTGTTGTCCTCCAGCCTTGAAAAAGAGATTGGGGACAGCTTATGTGGAGGGGACAGAATGGGCAAAACAGTGATTTAAATTTTATTGGATAGGGCTTATGAAATTCTGGATTTCAGTTACAGTTGTATTCTCTGCCCTGATCCTCGCTTAGAACTTCAAAACTGCTGTGGTCTGAGAGTGCTGTGGGAGTGTCTGTTCTCTTGGTCCACTACCTTAACTCTTCACCTTTACTACCCGTGGGATCTTTGCCTGGCTTGTCCCCTGGACCAGAGCCACTCCCTGGAACTAAAACTCCATTCTAGTCTTGGGAAGAAGAGTTTCTGCTCAAAACTGGGGAGGGGGTGGAATTTATGACTTGGGCCTCTGGGCTCAGTCAGTCCCCTCAGTTCCCCCACATGCATTTCACTCCTTTGCCTTGGGTCTGAAATCTCTGCTGTTTAACCCTATCCTCTCTCTGCCTCTGCCCTATATCCAAGCAGTAGGTCTGGGTCCGTCCCTTCCCTCCGTCACTGAGAGAGATACCTTCCTTTATAAAACCTTTGGAGTTTTAGATTTCCCCAGAAGATGGAGGATGGAGCACCCACTTCTGGATCTAATCTTTCCCATTGATTCAAACTTCCTCCCCACAAAATGTCTCAAAAAAAAAAAAAAAAACTTCTTGAGACTTAAAGAGTTCTCCTCTACTCACTAACTGCCAGTTCTCCAAGGCTGAAGTAGGGTGGAAGACTGGGCATATTTGAGGGGGCATCTTTATGTAAGAGTTGTATGGAATCAGGAGATAGCCACCTTTGTATGCTGCTCTGTGTAAAAAAGGAATAAACCATTGCGTTTTCCAAACTGCCTTTGTGTGATGTTTCTGTTCCCCTTCCTCTTTTTTTTGGCAGCTGCTCCCATTCTTCCAGCCCCCCTAACTCCCCATCTTACAATATTTCTTCTCTCCTACCTCAGAGACTCCCCCAACATTTCCCTCTTCCATCCCTAATTTACAGGGCTTTTTGCCTCCTTGGCATCTCTCCGTCCCCTCCACTGGAAATTGGCGCCAGGGGTGGGGTGGAGATGGTGTTTTCTCAGTGGGAGTCCCGGAGAACTGAGTTCCACTCCCCACCCCCAAAGCCAGCTGCCTGCTCCCTGCTCTCTCCTCAGCCATTAGTAACCCAGAGATGCGCACCTGCGTGGGGGCTCTCCTCCAACCCCAGCTCCCTTCCTGCACCTCCCACTCCTGCTCTAAAACGGCGCTGAGCGGGTTATTTATCGGAGCCAGTGCTGCTCCAGAAGGTCAGGACGGTGGTGTAAATAACCTCTTCTCGCCATTTCCCCGTCCCTCCAGAGCCTGCTCCCCTCCCCCTCCTCCACCTTTATTCGCACAAATGAATGTGGCTGAGCTGGCGCAGAGCCTGGCCCTGCATCTTAATGGGGCGGTGAGCTCACAAGATGGATTTAGCTGGGGGTTTTATGGTTGCCGCGGCGACAGGAGAATGCTTCGGTTTTCTTTCCCCCTTCCTCTAGGATTTTAAGGAGGTGGGAGTGTGGGGAGCCCTCCTCTCCAGTGCAATTCTAAGGGTCTCCTCAGTCACCTCTACTACTCCTAAGATGGACCTGCAATTCCAGGATTAAGCAAGAGAGACCACATTGAAACACCAGATAGGGAAAGATGAGAGTAAGGTAATGGGAGTGGGGAGAGCTTCTCCAGCATCGGGGACATGAAACAGAGTTGTCCAGTCTTGCCTGCTCCTCTATGAGAACCTGGCAATAAAGCTCACCAACTGCAGGGCATCTGAGCCTGGGATCCCCCTCAGCAGATAGAAAAAAAGAGAAATGCTTGGGTATAACACCCTGGCAGTTCTGCATTGAAAGCTGGAGTACAGGGGCCTCAATGAGGGTTGGGTATCTTTGTCTTTGCTGTCTGAGCTGAGGAGAAGCAGTGCAGAGCCTTTCTATCCTAATCATGCTACTCAACATCCAGAGTTGACTCTAGGTGGGTGGGTGGGGGAGGCCTCAGTGTCAGTAGGAGTTGAGGAATGGTAATCAGTGATGGTGTGGAGAGTGGAGTTCTAGCCAGTCTCCAAACCTGGAATTCTCTGAGCTTTGGTTTTCCTAGCCTGGCGTGGTTTGAACTCCCTGCCTTCTGTTTCCCACTAGGAATGGAACTCTTTGGCCAGAAATGAGCAAACTCCACCATCTGACTAAAGCAGAGACAGGGGAGCAGGGTCTGATTATCTCCCTTCCTTGATCCTTTCTGTCAGATCCTTTCTGCCTTTCTGTTTTGAGCTTTTCTCCCTTCCCCAAGGGACCCTGGGAGGCCCCTCCTCCCCTCTCTCCTCCTTCTCCCCCCTTTGGCTGGGGAAAGTGACTGCAGCCTGAACAGTGCCAGACACCTGCCTGCCAGATGTGGCAATTCTCCAATCTCCCCCTCCCCACCACCAATGTCTATCCTTTCCCTACCCCACTGAGCTCAGGCAGAGGGATCCCCCCTACAGGGTGATTTAGTGTTGCAGGCTCTCTTCTTCAACTGTCCCCCTCCATCACCTCTCCCTTTCCCTGGTGCCCATGCCCCCTCTTTTCCCACCATGCCCCGCTACCGCCTTTCTGGTACAGCCTCCTTCCACCCTCAGCCCTGGGGTGCTGGACTGGAAGCCCCAGCATCTGGCATACGGAGTGAATGGGGGCCTCTTTCTCACCCATGGGAGAGTACATCAACAGGGCTGAAGACAGTGGCAGCCAGAGCTGATGTCATGCTAACTGGGGGAGTGGGGAGGAGACCTGCACTCAGACTGTTGGCAGAGGAGAAAGGTCTCTGAGACCTTCCCAGGTAGGAGAGAGAGCCCAGAAATGTGGCTGCCTGCTGGGCATCATGTCTGCATTTCTCTGGCCAGGTCTCCAGACCTTGCCTCTGGATTTGTGTTTCAATATGATTCAGTGACTGCCCCTCAGCTCCTCTCAGAATGACCCAAAATACACAAAGAGAACCCTAAATCCTTACCCTTCTTTCTTTAGAGTTTGCCCTTCTGCATTTTCATCTTTCCTCTCTTAGTTGTACTCTCTCTGGTCATCTCCTGGCCCAAGCCTTCTGTCCTTCTCTCCCGGCACCATATCCCAATATGATCCCAGACCTCCCACCAAAGCAGGGACTCGCTGGGAGCCTTATTCCTCCTTGCAGCTTGACTCCCTGTGGTCCTTCTGAGCCAGGACAAAGGGCTCTGAGGTAGGAATGAGGTGGGAAGGATGACTGGGTCAAAGAGTTTCAGAGACAGGACAAATGGAGACTCCAAGGAAGTGGGGGAGGGGAGGGATAGGAAGATGAAAGGAGAAACATAAGAGAGAAAAAGTGACAAGACAGAGGCAGAGGCTGACTGTTAACAGAAAGTAAGAATGACAAACTGGGAGAGTAAGAGAAACTGACAAAGACAGAAGGCTGGGAGAAAAAGAAGCCAAAGATGGAGACAGGAGTCACAGTAAGAGAATGCCGCTGGGGAGGGGCCAGGCAAGGGGCAGACTGGTTCTCTGGGGCTTGCTGTCCTTGACAGGCCATAAATCATGTGTGTGTGTGTGTGTGTGTGTGTGTGTGTGTGTGTGCGCGAGCGCACGCGCGCGTGGGGCTGGGGGGAACTTGCACGTGAATGGGGTCTGGTGGGGATGATGCCCACAACATTCTCCCATTTCCTTCAATAACCTCCTTCCTTGAGGCACCTACCCCCACTCTCCCCATCTCCTAGCATTCCTGATGCTCCAGGGGTCATTCCCAAGGTATTTCCACATCTTCTAGGGAATCCTGGCTTTCTCACTTGGAATGCCAGCCTGCTGGAATGTGCAGCCAGGATCCATGGAATCAAGAGGTCCTCTTCCCCCATGGCCCACCCCCAGGCCTGCCCACCAGCTGCTCTTGTCGGTCTTCTCCTCCCACTCCCCTTGTATCTCCCCCTTCTCCACACTGACCCCTCCCCCATCCTCTGACCCCCAGCCTGCCTGGGGCCCAGGTTGGGGAGGAGAGACAAAGACAGGATTTATCACTGGGTTAGAGAAACAGCCAGAGCCCAGGGCTGAGAGCAATGGCTGACCTAGCTGGGATGGGAGTCAGCGCTGGGCTGGAGGCTGGGAGGCTGGGAGGCTGGGAGGCTGGGAGGCTGGGTTCCAGAGGCAAATGGTCATGACCACCAACTTTTCCCACTCCGGCCTTGTTTTTTCCCTTGTCCCTGAAGACCTAGGACACAGAGAAGATCATGACTCCAAGGTGATTTTAGGTCCCTGAAGGGAAACTAGCTGAGAGGAGAAGGGTGAGATTGATGTCTTAGAGTCTTTCTCTTAAGAAGAATGCTACTCTTTGAGAATTCAAGAACCAGGGGGCGCTCTGGCACCAATTGTTCCCAGGACTAGGAAGGAATCCTTGGTCTAGCAGTGCAACAGATGAGATGAAGAGGGACTTCTCTCCAATTAGAGAGGAACTTCCCAAGAACAGGCCCTGACTGCCAATAGGGAAGGAGATAAGGGTGATTATGAATCCTGAAAGATGGGAGACACAGTCTCACTAGGAAGCAAAGAAAGAAATGGAATTCTCCAAAAATTCTAGTTCTAGCCACTTTGAGAAGGATCCCTAACTCCCTCTTGAAAGGTGAGAGGGAGCAGTCAGGTCTGCCTTTACAGTAAATAGACTATTGGCCTAAAATTGTCTCTAGTCAGCAAACAAGGTTTGTGCTCAAGGAGAGAGAATGGTATGATCCAGGAACTTCCGAGAAACTAGACCATATATCTCTCAGTAGATTGCTCCTGCAGCTTCCCCAGCTATCCTTGGAGGCCCACCAGCCCCTCCAGAACTCCAGTGTATCAGAGGCCTCCACAAAACCCAACCCAAAGTTCCCATACCCATTCCAACCCCTGGCACACAACATCCTGCTTCCACCTCTCCCTCTCCCTACTCTCCTGGGAAAGGGCTGCCAGGGTTCTCTTCAAGAGAGAAAAGGGTAGAAGGAAGAGCAAGTGAGGCAACTGTGAGCTCCCAGCATACCAGGTTCTCCCCACAATCCCACTAACCAGTTCTAGCATGGGGCTAGTGAAGAAGAGCTTTTTGTGATTTCCTCTCAAACTCTTCTGCAAGCTGAAACCATTCCCTCAATTTCTAATGGAAAGCTGAAAACTGGAAATTTTAGTGGGAAGGGATCATGGATTGGGAGAATTGGGAGAGGACAAAAGAACTGGGGGGCTGAACTGGGGTAAGGAAGAAATAGGAAAAGGGAGAGGAAAGCATCTCTTTTTTTTCCTCACTCACCCCTCCCCCCAATTGAGGAGACAGATTTACAGCTTTGGTTTGGGGGTGGGGGGTGAGCATAAGGAAGACAGATCTGCAGTTCTGCCCTCTGAGTGTCTGGGTACTTAGCTTTAACTCCCCCATTAGCATCAATCCCCATCTTGCTGCCCATCCATCTTCTGACATCAGCTCCTTCCCCTCTCTGTAGTCCAGGCTTTCTGACCCTAAGTGGCTCTTAAAGGGCCAGTCTAGACCTTTCCCTCCCTCCTGCTTCCCACTATAGGCAGCACAGTCTGGTGTGTGTGTGTGTGTGTGTGTGCCCTGTTGCCATCCCTGCTAAGGCCACAGTGAAGGGAAAGCATGTTAGAGTGGGAGTGGGGGGAAGGGGACCCTACCCCAACTCTCTCCTGTCCTTAGACCTTTCTTATATCACAAACTTTCTTTGTTAACCACCCCCTCCCCTTCCATCTTTGTCCAATACCTACCCAGGCCCAGAACAAACCCTCTGAGTGGGCTGGGGATCGTGGACACACGGCTCGTAGAGCTGAGAACTGGAGACTGTATGCTGGATCCACAGGGCAGAATCCTTCTCCCTCCCTCGTTTCCTGGAGGCCCAGGGCAAGGGGTGTCAAGGACCACTGGCTGTTTTTAATTCACAGCTAGCAGTGGGGGTAGACAATTTGGGGATGAGACTCCTAAGAGATGGCCTATGACCAACATTCCTAGCCTCCTTTCCCAGAGACCTAGGCTGTGGTCTCTGTGCATGTATGCATGTGTGTGTGTGTGTGGGGGAGGTGGTGGATTTCAAATTTTCCTTTTCCTGTGTGTGTGCATGTGTGTGACAGGCCAGAGAAACCTGTCACTGAATTTCCTGGCTCCTCTTCCCTGGTCCTCAGCAACTAAGCTTATGGAGGACAGAGGGGAAACTGGCTTCTCCCCCTTTTGTTCTATCCTCCACAGAAATGCTGGTACCGGAGGGAAAGATGCCAGGATGCTTGGAAAGTTCCTCCCCCATCTACCTTCAATCCTTTCTGCTGCAAAGGCTGTGAATTCCTCTGAGGGGCTTACGCCCTTCCAGATATCTGAAACCCACTCCCCATCGCTCTCAATGCTTCCTCCTCTGGCTCAGTATGAGAGGGAATGGGTGGGGGCCTTGTGAAAGTGGCCACACTAAAAATAGGAGCTCCCAGCACACCCCCAATGGCCCCTTATTTATCACCCTCCAAACCTCACTCTCAAAGAAGCATAAATATCCCTAATTCCTGAAGGCCAACCCAGAGCTCATAAATTTAACTGGCGAGGTGGGCAAAGGGGAGGAGTGAGGTGTAGCAAATGGGGAGTCAAATGCAGCCTTGACATAGCAGAACATCTCCTGAGGGAGGCACCTGACTTGTCCCCATGTACAGTCCAATGGTCTTTTTAAAGAAGAGTAGGAATTGTTTCTCTCAGTATTTCCTCCTTTCCCACTGCACTCGCCCACTGCCCCTCCCCCACCCCCCAACTAACCTTCGTTGCGGTCTTCCCCATTAGTTCTCTTTTTCTCACCATCTTTTCTTTGCTATTACCTTCCAGTTCTCCTTTCCTATCTCTCTCTCCTTCACCTCCCTTTTGCACCTTTCTCCATGTCTTTGCTTCTCTAAGCCTCACCTTTTTCACAGTCGGATGAGGAAATTTCCATCTCTTATTCTGTCTGAATAGTAAGGTTTGAAATGAAAAAGTCTCTCTTGAGGGCCAGGATATCCCAGCTTCAAGTCCATTGGCCCTCAAACATTCCCTTTCTCTTTACCGTTAATCTCTCTTTTGTTCTCCTCGGACCCCCCAGCCCTTTCCTCTTCTCCTCAGCCCTCTCTTTCTCTTCTCAATCTTCCATTTCTCCTCAGCTCTCCCCTTTCTTTCACCCTATTTGCCTCCTCAGTTTCTCTTTCGCTCTCCAGTTCAGTCTGCTCTCTCCCTCTTCAGTCTTCCTTCCCTGCTATACCTCCCTCCCTCTCCACATTCCTCCGCCCATATTCACCCCCATCGGACCCCATCTTCTGCTTCAGTCTCCCCTTAACCCCCCATTTCCCCTGCTGGTAGATGAAAGAGGAGTCGGGGACTAGAGAAACAGGTAGAGGAAGCGTTATTCCTTGAGGGGAGGGAGAGAAAAAGGGGTGAAAGGGGGGGGGAGAGGGAAAGGGTAGCGGCGGCAAGGGGGGGGACAGCCTCACTCCCCAGCTGCGCCTCGCCCCTCCCCGCAGCCCCTGAGCCATAAATCAGGGCCACGGCAGTTCGGCCAATGGGAGAGTGACTCGTAAATCGGCCTGTCAAGCTTAGCCAATGAAAAGCGGCGTTAAATCAAGTCCTGTCAACGCTTGGCCAATGGAAGACCCTGGGCTGACCATAAATCTGCCCGTAAGAGACAGCGAAAGAGAGAGAGTGTGCAAGCGAGCAAGAGCAGCCCGGGCGGGGGGCTTGGGAGGAGGCGAGAAGAGAGCAGGGGGAGGGAGAGACCGAGCTGAACAGAAAAAGGAGATAACAGAGGTAACAGAGATGAAGACAGCCTACAGGAGAGACGGACAGATGTAGAGAGACAAAGAGAGGCCGTGAGAGATAGCGTCAGAAAGTCACCGATAGAACTCGGGCTCCGGCAGAAGACTGACAGCGATAGAGAGAAAAGAGAGACAGACACTGACTCATACTCATGAACATACAGGGCCCCCAAACGCACACACTTCCCTGAGACACGAGTGAGCTCTGCACCATGAGGGACCCCTCGTGCCTGGACACATACATGCCATGCACCTCAGGAGCCAGCAAGCCTGAAGAGATTATCTTGTTTTTCTTCTGTCTCACTCATTCAGTCCTTATGAAAAATAGGGGCAGGGGAGAGTTTGTGTGGTCTGTGGATGGCGAGAGAGGAAGGGGTGCTTTCCTGTTAAGGTCTCAGACTCCAGGGTTTTCCTTCTCTGTTCCCTGAGTCATTTTTTTCCAGAGGCTAATACTTGGGAAGTCCCTCCTGAAGTCTAACCTCAATCTCCATTGCTGCTCCTCTCTCCTTGCCAAAGCTTTCGAATTGCCTTCAAGGAATATGAAAAGTGAACGCTTTTACAGCCCTCAGAGAATTGCCAACTTTTAGATTCTTAGACGTTCCAAGCTGGAAGGACTTTTAGGGATCATCTGGCCGCTTGATTCTAGTTTTAGAAAAGCAGCTGTCTTGTACTCGTTAGACATGTAAGTGGACACTGAAGTCAGACTTGGTTCAAATCATCCTCATGCCACTTACTAGCCATTCAGCCTTGGACAAATTACTTAACCTATTTGCGCTTCCATTTTCTCATTAGTTAGAAAGGGATTATAATAGTTACCTCATAGCATTTTTGTAAGGATTACATGAAATAACGTATTTGTGCTATTTAGAACAACACTGAGCACATGGTAAGAGTGCAACCCTGCCCCCAACCTTTGTATAGATTATAAAACTTGAGGCTCAGTGTGGTCCAGTGAGCCTTGCCCGGAACCCTGGTCTCTCCACTACTAGGCTGATGTTCTTCATTGGTCCTGCTGTTCATCCCACCTGGCTGGGCCCCTCCCTCACTTGTTGGAATTTGACTTGGCTTAGGCCGCTATATTTTTGTGGACGCAGGATACTCAGGAACGTATGTTCCAGATTAGGAGGCAGGGTTCCTGGGCCCTGGAATTGTGTTGAATATGAGGTTATCAATCTGTCCACCAAGCTGTGGCTCTTTCTGTTGTTGTCTGGGAGGGGACAGTGTGCAGTCAGTGTTCAGGACAGCATGACTCACCCTCCATCCCAGTACCAGCACAGCACCCATCCTCTCCTGCTTCTGTCCACCTCCGGCACCCCCAGCGCCAAGTAGACAATAAATATCTCGTGAATAATAAATGGCTCATTCTTCACTTTTCTTCCTAAGCTTTGGGGGGAAAGGAGGGGATAGATCCTTGGGTTTCCACCCCTGCCAGTCAGGGGATCTAAATCGAAAAGCAAGAGAAGAAATACAGGGAACCAGCGTCACCTGGTGGCAGGTGCTTTAAGGACGCACATGCGCACGCACACAGGTATCTCTAGCATGGTCTACCCCAGCCTGGCCCCTGAGCCCTCTGAAGCAGAGTCTCTGTTCTGCTTTCACAAGCCAGGATAACCAAAACAAGTCTAGGGGGAAGTGAGGGCCCGGACCAGGCCAATCAGCCTCAACCTGTGGGACCCTGCTAGGGCAGCTGGAGTGCCTGCCTGTTGTTACCCCAGGTAAGCTCTACCACTGCCACAAAGAAAGGAGTCCTCATCCATAACCATTTCTTTTGGACAGGGCAGGAGCCAGGGCGCTGTCCCTGCTGGAGTGGACATTACAGCTGGGTTACAAAACTTCTGAGCGGAATCAACGTGACCATGGGAAGGAGGATCCTGGCAGCAAAGTGGTTATGGGCAAAGGCCATTTTGGGGGGAAGTAAATAACAGGCAGGCTAATCTTCTCAAACTTGCTCACGTGTTTTATGCTTGGAAACTCCTCAGCTTAAACTCTGTCCTTGGCCAGTGCTTCCTGCCTGTACTCTGACTGAAATCCTCAGTTACTAGGTTCCAGCTCCAAACCAACCCTGGCCTCTTTCCTTCTTCCCCAGAGACCACACCTGAGCATCGAAAGCACAGAATTCATTTATTAATAATGATCCTTGAGCAGTCAAGTGTTGAAACACTGATCAAAGGTTGGACTTTTGGGGGCATGGGTTGGCTGTGAAGATGCCCACAAGGTGTACTTTCACCCAAGTCCATGCCAAATGGCCACTTGGAGACAAATCCAGACAGTTCTGGATTCTGGTGACTATGGCTACAGTTCTAATGGAGTCTGCGGAAACGCTGGGGACCTCGTCTTAGCAGAGAGCCATACGCTTGGCGGAACTGGCGGTTCATGGCTGCATAGAGTACAGGGTTGATGCAACCATTGAGCCAAGTGAGGTTGGCAGCCAGCATGTGGACAACTCGGGGAGCGCGGACCCGGGCGTCCAGGATATTGAGAAGCAAGAAGGGGATGTAGCTCAGAGCAAAGCAGAGAAACACAGCAAAACACATCCGAGTCACTTTCCCAAACTCTGATGGGGAGTCCTGGGCTTTTTGAGCTCCTTTGGTTGGCCTGGCCTTGGCAAGTACTTGGGGAGAACTTTTCGGCTTTGCTACCTTGCTGTGGCCATGGCCCTCCACTTCTGATGAGTCGCCCTCCAGGGTCTGGGTGGTGGCAGCACTGACTGGCTCAGATGAAATCCCCTCGCTGGGCCCTCCTGATGCCAGCCCACTATCCAGTTCTTGGAAATGTCCGGGCATGGTTTCATCTGTCCCAGCCACATGGTTGGAGCGGACGCTTGCTTTGTGCAGCTTGTACTGGTCCAGTGCCTGTGCTGCTCACTTTACCTGGCGGTGGATGAGGCAATAGAAGATGCCGACACTGCTGAGCCCAAGAATAAAGTAGATGCCCATAAGGATGGTGGTGTAGGGCCGGCCTCGGATACGGTCAAAGCTGCAGGTGCAGACTACAGGCACCAATATATAGATAGGCCAGAGTGGGGCAAAGCTGGCCACGCCCACCAGCCAGGTGCCTACCAGCGCCAGCACCACTCCCTTGGAACTGAAAACTCGGGGGAAAAGTTTAGGATGGGCTATGAGGAGGTAGCGTCCCAGCGCAATGAGGCAAAGGGTGAGGATGGAGACCGAATTGGAAGCAAAGAGGAGGAGCCCAAAGACCCTGCAGAAGGTGGCGCCGGTGCGCCAGTGCAGGTGGAGGTAGGTGTCCACAGAGAATGGCTGGAGCAGGGTGCAGTAGAGCAGATCGGCCAGGGAGAGGTTGGCAATGAGCAGATTGAAACGGGTACGGAGTTTGGGCTCGATGGCCAAGGCCAGCAGGGTGAGCACATTGCCCACCGTGCCTGTCACAGCCACCACCACCCCCCAGCTAACTGCAACGTAACGATAGCCCAGCACAGACTCATGGTAGCAGGAGAAGTTGGCCTTGGAGGTGTTCCACATGACGAATGCTGAAGAGGCAGGGGTGGAAGATGAGGGAGTCAGAACCTGGACTGGAACTTAAATCTCTTGAACAGCTCCCGCCCCCTGGATATCTGAACTACTCTCGGAGCTCATCTTAGTTCTCCAGCCTTCTGAGTCATTTGCAGGCCCCTTCATCCCAAGATCCCCAATCCTCTTTTTTACTCTCTCTTAGTCCTCTCTCATTCTCAAAGATTTCGCCAAGTTCTCATCTAAATAATTTTTAGTCTCTGTCCCATCTTTGACCCCCGGCCCCGGCCCTACTCCCAACTCCAGGCCCCTTCCATATCCATCCAGATACTCTCAGTAGCACCAGACCACCCAGGAGTCCCTTTTCTGTATTCAGGATGTTGCTAGGGTCCCCTCTGACCCTTTCCACTGTATGTAAATGCAGGCTTCAATTTTTTTTCTGTTTACCACCTGGGAGATGTGGAAACAAAGAAACTAAAAGCACATCCACTATAAAAAAGTATGCACCTGAATCTCCCAGCTTTAAACTCTCTCTAATGGAAGAAGTCCAACTCACCCAAAGAGTGGCCTTTTCTGGAGGGCAGTCAGGCTTCAATTAGGTGGTATCCTACTCTCATGTCTCCTATTATACCACACTGAAAAGATGAGAAACTCCCCAGTTGCTCAATCTCAGCCACTTCCTCCCTCACCTCCGGCCCTCCTCATTTTAGCTTTGGCTAGTGAAATCTGGGCACCTTTGTTGAAATTTTCCCTGCTGCTCACCCCAGAGCTCCTTCCCCTCTCCTTCCTGAGACCCAAGCTCTGTTTCCTTCCCCTGTTTGCATGGCAGGGCCCTATAGGATCATTGCTGAGAATTGTGGGGACATGGACACAGAGAATAAGAACATCTGAGCCACTTCTGAAGGGACAAAGGGACAAGACCAAGTTCCAGTAGCAACTCTAGACACCCCAGAAGTCTTGGATTTGTTTGTGGGGAGTACTGCCTTCCCTTGCTCCAGGTTTAGGTCAGAGGGTCCCATGTGACACCCTAGCACATCTGGGAAAAGAAGTCTGATGAAGACAGGTGGGAAATGAGGGCCTCAGAATTCTGGCTTCTCTTCTCACAGGGACTCAGACTCTTAGTCAATCATTCACTCATCTGTTCGCTCAACTAATATATTTTGAGTACCTACTGTGCACCAGACCCTGAACTAGATGTGGATTGCAAGGACATATAGTGTAGTAGTGGAGACAGAGATGTAAATATGGAAATACACAATTAGTTCCCTAAAGCAGGGGTTGGCAAACTTTGACCTGTGGGCTGAACCTGGCTTGCCATCTGTTTTTGTATGGCCCATAAGCTAAGACTGCTTCTTCCATTTTTAAATGGCTACATAAGTACCTACATAATATCAGTTTTACTTAATGGATAGCACAGTCTAAAATATTTACTATTTAGCTCTTTAAGAAAAAGTTTGCCAGCCCTTGCTTTAAAGTATAGCACGGACTTAGAGAAAAGAAAGGGCGAGATACTAAGGAGGAAATCAGGGAAGAGCTCTCAGAGATATGTCTGAGCTGAGTTTGGATGATGGATGGGGGAATTTGGGGGAGGAGATAAGCAGGAGAAAAGCATTTGAAACAAGAGGGAATGGCATGCACAGCAGCACAGAGGTTTGGGAAAGTTTGATATCCTGGGAAGAAGGTAGAGATGACACAAAAGGTATCAGGCAAGGAGCAGGAGAGAAGAACCTGGAGACGGGGGCAAAAGTGGGATCAAGGTGGGTTTTGTGTTAAGGAGTTGAGAATTTATCCTGTAGGGTGGGGATGTTTGTGCACAGATAGCTGTTTTGAGTGGGGAGTGAAGGCATGCAGGCCAGAAGTAAGAGGAACTTGTAAAGAGGCACCAGTTCAGACCAGACATAGGAAGGGCCTGAGTTAGGGCCAGGGCCAACTGTGCAGTTGTACAGGATCCCATATTTAGAAGGGCCCTGTGCTTGGTTTAATGTTCTGCTGTCACTGTCTTGAAATTCTTAATAATTTTTGAGTGACAGATTCTGCATTTTCATTTTGCACTGAGTCCCACAAATCATGTACCCAGGCCTGGATAGGGCAGTGGTCCTGGGATGGAAAACAATGCTCAGGACTCATACGTTGTAGACGTCAAATAGGACTTATTTAGTGGCTCACAGGATGAAGAGTTAAGAAGAGGCAAGAGCTAGGGATGACTGCTAGTTTTCCAGCTGGATGGTGGTACTTTTAATTAGGGTAGGGAATGTGGGAGGAGGGGCAGGTTTAGAGAAAGGAGTATTAATGAATTCAGATTTAAATCAGCAGGATCGTTTGCAGTTTCTCTGGCATATGCCAGTATCCCAGCTCCTATCCCTCTCCCTACCTGTGTGTGACCCAGACCTGCTTTTCTCCAACTCTCCTATAGGATCTCTCTTGCCCATCATCTTTCTTTTCTTTTTTTGCACGGGCAGGCATGGGGAATCGAACCCGAGTGTCCGACATGGCAGGTGAGAACTCTGCCTGCTGAGTCACTGTGGCCTGCCTGCCCCTCATCCTTCTTGATCTCCAGTCTCTATTTTGTTTTGAGCTAGACCCACCTGAAAAAAAATTCTACTTCTGAAGCCACACTAAAGCCCCCAACCCAACTTCATGATTGGCAAACCCAGGAGGCCCTATTCCCCTTCCTTCCTCTTTAACAGTTTCCATCCCACTTTTTCTCCCCTTTCTTTTGCAAGATTGGGAAGTGGGTAGAGAGGAGGAAGTGAGCAAAGAAGATGCAAGTCAGAAGGACTCCAGATAGGTGCTGGGTTCTAGTTTGAAGTTTTTTGTCTGCTCTCTCCTGCGGGACCAGAGAGAGGGTTCACAACTGGAGGCACTTAGGAGGGTGTGACTGACATGAATTCTGGGGATAAAGAGGAGATCTAGCACCACTACCACCATATGACAGGCAGTTGAACATCCGCCCTGTCCCCACAGACCATTTAGAGGATCAGATGAGGTGTAGCGTAACTGTAAATGGTACCTTCCTGATCCTTTAGTCGTGGGCATTTGAGGGCTCAATGAGCCTTTATGAGACCACCCAAACGTGCTCATTTTGCAGATGGGGAACTGAGACCCAGAGAGGGTAAGGGACTGACTTAAGGTCGCTATTTATACGGGGCCTCACAGAGGCTAAAGCTTAGCTCTCCAGTCCCTGCCCCATCTCTTCGCCCCATCACTTGAGCCTCGTTAGCATGGATTCCACCCAGCCACCCTTCCAGGGGCACAAAAGCCTGGATTCTCTCCTTTGTCTAAGACTGGGTCTAGACCCGTTTCCCTAGAATCGCGCGAGACATAACACTGTAGCGTCTTAGCCTAGGGGAGACCCGGTTTCCGTGTCTTTGGCGCCGCCTGCTGGAGTCGCGGCGAATTCTCAACAGCCGCGGTTGCGAGCCGAGACCTGACTCGATTCCCTCTGACCCATCTGCCAACACTGGAGCTGGGCGGGAATGGGATGGCGGGGGTGGGGTGGGGAGTCTGCTTGCTTTGCACAAGGCTCATTTTATGTTTCTTCCTAACCCCTTTATCCCGCTTCCCTCCTTCCGGCCCTCTTTCCTGTGTGCCGGACTGCCCCCCTCACCATACAGATACATCCATCCCTCTATCGACTTGTCCCCCGAAACAGCCGGCAAAGACTAAGAGAGTCTGAGTCTGGGGAGCGGAGGGCAGAACGAATCCAGACTTTATTGTCAGGGGAAGGGAAAAGGGAAAAACGGGGTGAGGTGGAGTGGGGGGCCAGGGCTGCTACATTGTCAAGCAGAAGGAGGTGG